>JAECUM010015371.1:0-97822 GCA_016617855.1 Megalonaias nervosa
TGGCCTGAATATCAAAACCTCCAAAGATCGGACGAAATGTAAATTGATCGCTTTAGCATTGGTACTGTTTGAAAATACTTACTTGTTGTCACGATGGTAAATTTTACATGACTATTCCTTGAGCAACTACAACGGTATTGTGTCTACATTTTTTAAAACTCTATTTGTAAGGAAGTGTTTTTCCTTCTACAGTGCACGAGTAGAGTTTCAGAGGTACATTCAAAAGATATGAATCAATTTTGTACCTGGTGGCTCGATAGAGATAGGTTGTCGCCACTGAAATAGCTGGTAGGAAAAGCTATAATAATCAGTAATTCAATACAGCCTAATCGATACATTATTCATATTTGACAAGCAAGTTCAAGTACCGCTTATTATTGTTATGAAGTGTATTGAACAAGTCCATATAGAAAAGTCTAAGCCATGCTACTTTGCCTATCTTCCCCTTAAGTGCCTTACTTTGAATAATATAAATATCTTCACGTTTGTATGGAATTCTAATTTTTATCCCTCAGCTTAGCTGTATGTTACGATTCTTTTGATGACATTGATGTAAATATGATAAATACAGCTTGGTGACTATAATAAAGTCAAATGGAAATTGTTCGCCAGATATTTTGTAGAATTACAGTTAATATTACATATTTCAATGTTTGGCCTAAATAAAATGCACACTCTCCATGTACAGAAATTGTGTGAAAACTGTTTAATAATTTTAAAGAATTAATTGGCCATTATCATAATATCACGTTCGAACAAATCCTAACAAAGCATTGCTATGAAATAGAATTGAAAAATTTCACATTTTAACCCAAAATGAAAAGATAAAACGATTTCGATCCATGTCGGATTAATTCCATAACAAGTCTCTTGGCCTTGTCACCAGGGACGTCTATTTTCAAAGTAATACATTATTCTTTACCATCACACTTTAAAATAGGAATTTCGCAAACAAAACTGCATGCTTTTTGTAGCAATAGTGAAACAAGTTATCATTTCTTATTGGAATGTAATTCAATATTTCCCTTCCTCGCTCGATCTTACAGGTAAATGACAAAACTCAATATAATTACAATTATATGAAATTTGCAATAATGCCAGATGCTTCTACTTGACCTGAACCTCAATCAAAGGATTTTATCTTCATCTGATAACAGAAATGAAACACTCAATTTGGTCAAAACATTATTATAAAGAAACAGTATCCAGTACTGACGAGTATGTTATTGCCCTTTTCTTTAACAAAGCCGAGTTTTTACAGGATGCAGTTGGTTTAATGTATGGAGAAGTGGTACCCCTCAGACCTGCTATTTTGTGTTTACCAAATTCTGAATTAAAACTTTGATTCCATACTTAGAATGCATATGATATTCGTGCATGTTATATAGTTTGACAGAATAATGTGTTCATACGAAAAATTCCATAAAAATACTAAGCTTTCAGGTGTCGTAAACGTTTCATTTCTTTAATTTCTTTATGCATAAAAAACACTAAAATGTTAGTAGTAACAAGTAGAAAATACTCATATTTCTTTAATATAATATAATATTTAATTTTAACAATATTAAATATGCACAGATTGTTTTCATTTTATGGATATAAATATTGAAAATACTTCATTTGAGAAAAAAAAATTCCATTCTTGAGGGAGGAACTTATCAATGATTCCAAGGTCATTTTCATGATCGAAACCCCTCCTAAAATAAAAGGAAATAAGATATGTTCGTTAAACGGAAATGGCTCTCACCAGCCGTTTTATACATCTCATAACTGTATGATGTAGAAAAAATGAAACTGTTGTTAGTAAGGCGTTTCTTAACTTTAAAATATAAACAATGCCTTTTCCCTAAAAATGCGAGAAGTGTGACAAAACACTGGTCGGGTTTGGTAGAATGTACTTTCAAAATATTTTAAAATTTTATTTTATTAGAAATTTGATCAAGATTAGACACGACCCATTTAATTTTGATATGGCCTCAACTGCAAGAAATTCATGTCGACAACAGAACCCTATCTTCCATAATTCAACAAAATTTAAAATGTTTTAATGGAATCTGGAGTTTTGGCTCGTGTCTCTCTGTAGGAGTGGCGATTATAAATTTTAATAATAACATTACATTTTCAAATTAACTTACGTAGATCTTATTATTTATAATATATTATTACGACTCTATTGTCTTAACCTAAAGAACAGAAAGGAGCGAAACCCAATAGTTTTGTAAAATTCAACAAATAATTTATTTCCCAGGATTAAAAAATGAAAATTTAAAAAGAACGTACAGTATTGTGAATTAAATTCCAAAAAGTCCTAAACGTTCTATCGTAAGTCCAAATATATGAAGTTCCAAATGAATTCCAGCAGTGTTCCAAACAAATTCCAATATTTAAATTACTTGTGTTCCTGTAGTCTCGAATGTTCTAATGTACCAATAGTCTTTTGATGTAACACAATGATATAATCCAAAATGTCCTTGAATAAATTCACTGTAATTCCAAATTAATGGTTTAGTCCAATAAGTATTAATGAACACTTTGTAATTCAAGTGAATAATCTGAATAAATAAATCCACCCAAATAACAATAAGATTTATGTTAAGGAATGAGTAATTTTAAAGTAAACAACATTAATATAAAAAGTTAAGACACAATAATAGAGACAGGATGTAGACCAGTTTTCTTTATGAAACATTTTAAGTTGTCAACAAGATCGGAAATTCCTAAGTGAAAAACAATAATGTCCAATATTCAGATACAAATAAATATGTTTGCCTCCATTAGTAATGGTTTGACTATTTAATTGATAATTATAGAGAAACATTAGCTAGTATTATGTTGCTTACAAGGTAAATGTCACTGTTTCTAGTCAGGTAGACCATTTACTTCATTTTGGACAAAGGTCAGTTACAAAATACTGATATACATAATATATAACCATTGACAAAAGCCAAATAAACAATACAAATTAACTATGCATAACAATACGTTACCGCACGTTACAGGACATCATAACTTCATTCTTGCAGGAGACATCAGTTGTATTCTCAACTCCAAATTAGATAGAATAGGTGTATTCAATAATTATAGTGATATGTCTATTAAGAAATTAAAACTCTTGTATCGACTTTATATTTAATACATTCCTTTCATAAAGTAGCCCCTTCCCTGAAAATGTACGTACGGCATAGAAATACACAGGACCACTCCTAACCTGTACAAGCGAGCAGAATTGATAGATTATATGTCTCCAAAAACAGCAGATTCCCTTATAAATTCTACTACTATAAATTATACTCAGCCCAATAACGATGCAGTAATTTTATCTATTTTATGCAAATCTTCAACATCTTTTGGTAAGGGTTACTAGCAATGTAATATCTCGAATTTAGATGATACCGTATTAAAAACACTGATCACAGACGTTTGACATAAACAATTAAAATATCATGATTTTTCACTTGAATTTTGGGATTTATCAAAAACTGAAATTAAAAAAGAAATTATAGATATTCCAAACAACTTTCCCAAAAAAAATAATCTTAGATTAAATTATTCAAAAAACTTGTAATGTATTAAGACAGAAATATGTTCTTAATAATAATGAACTCTTCCTCCCATTACAGGAAGTATGCATGCGTATAAAGGATCAGCAAAAATGAAAACTACGAAGGCTCTGGGATTAGAAGTAAAGCTAAAATTGTAGTTAACAACGAACGTCCGAGCCAATACCTTTTCCAAATGGAAAATAAAAAGAGTTAAAACAAATCATCAGTGAAATTTAATAAAACAACGAAATCATCAGTGAAATTGAATAACACTAGCGCCGACATTTTAATGTACTTCAAAGAATTTGATTCCAACTTATATCCATCGGAACCAATTGATGATAATTTATAAGACGAATTTTTGAGTGGTTTACCTCTCTTAACTGAAGAGGATAATCACTTTCTTATTGGTTCACTAACCAAAGCATCTGGAAAAATAAAAGTATGATGGAAGACAGTGAATCCAATGATCCCGATGGATTAACAAAAAAGATCTATGCCATGGTTTTGTTATAATTTGTAGGTGACACTTGTTAAATTATATAATTTGATTTTTAAAATCAAACACTTCATCTGATTCTCAAAAATTAGTTTATATTACACTATTATGAAAGGATCTCCAAATTTCAAATAAAATGACAAATTTATAGACCTATCACCTTGTTGAATTTAGTCCACAAAATTTTACCAAAAATCATTACAAATAGACTAGGTAATGTTATGTCCAAAATTATACACATCAATCAAAAGTATAGTTCAAGGTCGTTCTATTTTTGATAACGGTCATTTGATAAGATACATTTGTGATTACATAGAACAAAAAGATCTTTCAAGCGCATTTATGTGTTTAGAGAAAGATAAAGCCTATGATAGAAATAACTGTAAGTTTATGTTAAAAACTTTAGAATCTTTCGGCTTTCAATTCAATTTTATTAAATGGGTGTCTATTTGCAACGCCCAGTCTAAGTTCTTCTGTAAAAGTAAATAATTATATGTCGGAACCCTTTACAATTCAACAAGAAGTACGTCAAAGTTGCAGTCTTTACCCTCTTTTATAAGTAATAGTGTATGAACATTTGCAGCCAAAATTAGCAACGATCAAGAAATTATAGGTTTTCAAGTTCCACGTCCAATAGAGGCATGAAAAAGGTCTGTAAAATATCCCTTTTACCCAAATCATAGTAGAGATTTCTGTGCACAGATAGATCTATTAAACGGTTTATATTTTGGACATGTATGTACGAAAAAGTAACAGGGGCAAGGATATATTTCAGTACAACTTATGATATGTTCATGGGAAAATGGAGTATTACTGTTTCGGCATTTCATAGATTGATAGTAAAAAATAGTACCTTTTCCTTTTGACCATGAATTAACAAACGATAATCATTGGAATAAAATTTGTAATAAACTTCAAAACTCACTATTGCTATGGAAAAGTAGATATTGATCACGTGTGTCTAAATCTCACATTGTTAACATTGTAGACATCAGCAAAATTTGGTATACTTCAACCGTGATAGACATTCCTAAATACTATAAAACATTATTAAACAGGAACACATTTACGTTTCCATGGAATTCAAAAATTGAACCCCAAGGGGCAGACCATTAAACTCATTCAATGACGGTGGTCTAAACACGTTTCATTTAGAAAGTAAAATAAGATCATTACGCATATAACATATTCAGAAATTACTAGATTATAACTATTCAGCAAAGCGGAAATTTTTTGCAAGTTATTGTTTTGTAATTAAGATTTTTCAAACCCAAATTTAGGCGTCAATAAAGTTTTTCTTACTTTGTATGTACTCCAATTTGACGAAAAGTGCTTGAAATCCTTAAATATTTCATTAAAACCCAGTTTTTACTTTTGGACAAGTCCCAACTAAAATAATATATCAATTATAACTTTAAAATTTCCCTTTTGAACCGACGATTCTAAAATTTTATGATCTAAATTTCCCCAATATTTGGAGAAAAAAAAACTTGCCAAACAAATTCATGCACCCTGTCACTTCAAACGTGTGCTTTAAAATCATACGTGACATTCTGCCTGTAAATTATAATATGTTTGTGAAAAGAATTTCTAAATCCAAACTATGCACTTTTTTGTGGGACACCGAAACCGTACACCATGTATTTTTCGAATGTAAAGTTGTCCTCTCATTACAACAAACTCTATCAATACTTTTTTTTACACTTTCGTTAAGTTCGGTATTTTACCAAAGGAGGCTATTTTCCCGGAGCCTAAATTCGTGGACCTTTGCCTCCTATTAGCCGCTGAATACATATATGTCATTTGTGGTAAGCATATTCGAGCGTATTTCTATAAAGGAGTTTTAACCAGAAACACCATGCAAACCTTCTGTCCATCTCGCTTCAAATGCAGAATCAGAACTGACTTTTGCAGACTTAATCTCATTAATTTTATTGATATAAATATTATTCTGTTCCCTTTACAATTGTAATTAGTAACTGATATCAGCACTATACATCACACCACTACCATTCATATTATCATGCATGTTTCCTTATTTCTCCCACTTTGCGCTATACACGAGTTGCACCTGCCAGTAATTAAAATTATCCATCCTTCATATAGTCCAAATTTTTATTTATTCTATCATTCCGCCAATGTATATTGTTATGAATTTGTCACTTCGTTGTGTAAATTTCCTTTGTTACTTATGTTGAATTACATATCACCTTTAGGTCTACCTATATACACGTCAGTCACAACTGCACGTGCTGACATCATTTCTTCCTGTTCAGCTCGCGTTTTGTCCAGCCCTGCCCCATTTACTTTCTGTTGTGCGTGCTCCACATAAATGCTAGTTTGCATCTTTTTAACTTGTAAATATACACCAATACAATTTTATGAAAAAACCCCAACTAAAACAATGGAAGATTTCTGAACTTCCACGTAATGGAAGCTAATTGTGATAAACGGGTCATTTCGTGGGTATTCAGCTAAAAGGAAAGTGTGTCATAATGCATTCATATACGTTTGTCTTATTATGTACCCATCATACTTTCTATGCAAATGCAATGCTGCTGTTTGTGAGACGATCCAATCTTTTCCTTTATATTGAACGCAAGAAATCAGTAGTTATATGTGACTATTGGGGGTCAAATGATAATTATATAGGCAGCACTAGGTTAACATCCAAGGGATGATGTGGGGCCATACAGGAAATCCTATGTTAAAATTCTCCATAGCTTCAACATTGGGATGGTGTTATATGCTCCAAAATGTTTGGAGTCGTACGGAAGGTCCTGTGTTAATATTGTTCATAGGTTTAACATTTGGGATGGTATTATGGGTTCAACAACTTATGGAGTCATGACTGGAATTTAGCATGGGAATGGCACGATGGGGTCATAATGGAAAATATAATGTTAAAATTATTTTTATTACAATCCAACACACCTACCAGATTATCCAGCCGCAACGTTTTCATTACTATCCAATTACACACTCCACTATCCCACAAAAAGGGTAGGAGTATTTGCAGACACACTATAGCCTTACACACATCCATACAAACATATGTACACACAAACAGGAAAGGGTAGGAGTGATTAAAGACACATCATCACACACATACATACAAACATACTATCGCACAAGGGTAGAGGTATTTAAAGATACACAATACCTTCACACACATGCATACATGAATACAAACATACTATAGCATACAAGCAAGGGCATAAACAGTTTGAAGATTTTGTTGTAAACATACACATAGACATACACAAACATAAAACAGAAATCGCAATATTTTGAATAGTATCTCTCTTTTCTAGACATCTGAGTGGCTGTTGCTTTGACAATGACGTGAAGCCAAACATCCATCCGGTTTAGTACGCGGACGTGATGGAAAACAGGATCGGATATTTTTGTTTTCATTAAGAACTACTTGAATTTATAGCTCATTCTCACTCTTTTGAACACTCCATGAATTTGAAGAGGAGAACGCATAGTTAGCTGAAAAGCACGTTAACTTAGATACCGCAGTTTGGTATATTTAATTTATAGTGTGTACCCGACTTTTGTCATGATCGTAATTGAGGGTTATGAATGGAGTTCATAGATCTAGATCAAACTGTTGTATCACGTAAAAAACAATTTTTAGTGAAATTTAAAAAAAAAAAAAAATTGAATTTCAACGTTCCGCATTCATATTATTGTTAAATACATTTATTTCTTACTAATATGGGATGAAGTCTCCATAGCGCAATAGTGGTGATGCTAACCTGAGATCGAATCCACTTGATTTAAGGATGCATTTTACTCAATATATCTCCGGAGCTAATACTCATGCATTAAAATCGAGGTAAAAGCAGCAATTTATTTGCTCCGATCGAGTAAATGATTTAATATGTTCAAGACCAGCTCTGTGTTATAATACACTTCACAATCGTGTGATTAATAGAACAGTAGTCAACGTATCGTACCTACGTAACTTTAACTTTCTATACCACGATTCATCGAAAATTTTTATTAAGAGGTGCCGGTGCATTTAACACATGGAGAATATCCACATTCTTCACACAGATTTAGCTTGATGAACTATTTTAACAACTGCCTTAAAATGAATATCATGTTGTTTTTATTCTACATAATGCATGGGGTCTTCATATCTTGTACAGGCGCCGATCAAATTGCAGCCTTTTGAAAAATATCGGCATATTGCCAAAGATGTTAGCCTTATCGCATTTATATTTGTCTTCCTTCAGTGCTAATAAATGGTTTAAGTTTCATGGTGTTGTAGTGGGGGTCTTCATTACATATTATTTTATGGACAAAATCTGGCCCAAAATATAACTTCTTTTAGCGGAGATTCATTCAAGTAAAAACATACTTTTGAGTACTCTGAAGGTAAACTTAGATTCATCTCACAGATAGATAAGTAGATAGATATATCTGGAAAAATAGACAGACGTAATTAGAATGAGTCAGGGATGGATCAGTATTGTTTAATATAGGATAAGTTCGTAAGTTCAATACGAGAAAGCTGTCTGCTGTATATTCTGCATGCTCTCTCTCTCTCTCTCTCTCTCTCTCTCTCTCTCTCTCTCTCTCTCTCTCTGTGTACCCACATTATACGTTTGTATACATGATTATATGATGAACTTTTATATAATTACACCAATATAATGAACCCTGGTTAGAAAGTTATAATTCATTCCTAGCAGGAATCAAATCCGGGCCTCGAATAAGTATCACCAGTGTCCACACCCACATGCCCCTTCGCTTATCCCCCTAAAGATGGAACAAGGTCGAAGGTATGGGCTAGAGGTGCATGACAGTTCATTTGCTTGGCAAGCGAAATTTAACACTCAGCTATATTCATAAATCCATTGGAATTCTAATGAGAAATAACAAGGTTTATACTATCTTTGCTTACCGGTGAAAAGGTTGCAGTGTCAGTGTACTTGTCGTAAAAGAGCGCCTGTCTGTAAAACAAATTTGCGCCAATCGCCTTCACAGCCATTTGTTCAGGCTTTGTTTTTTTTTCAAACCAGGATTTCTGCGGTGTAAGTAATTTCTTTTACTTTACATACAGGATAAGTAATTTCTTCTTTGTTTAATTTAGAACGTGTGGATACATATTTCAAAAGGGTAATTTAAGAAACGAACAAAGCAAATTGTCTGAATGAAAAATTATATCAATTGAAGGAAAAAGAAAAAAGAAAACGACGAAAAGAAAGTACAGATGTAAAGATGCAAATGCTTTGAGTGTGCCTCTCCTGCGAACAATAATACAATGTTTGATATATTAATGTTAAGCACACTACTTAAACATGGTTGATTACATCGCCATTCCTGCTGCCGCCCATAAACATTTATGTTTGTCTTACCATCATCCAACTCATGCCAAACAAAAGCGAATTCAGTATCACAAAATTTACAGAATGCACATATGTTTGTAAGTAGGTGTGTATGTATATATTAATGTTTTGTTTGCTTTTAATTCCATTTTGTTATATTGATCTATTTAGAATACCAGACTCCATCTAATTTCTTTGTGTACTGTACTGTCATCTTAAGGCTGGCATCAGATGTTTTTAGTATTATGTCAGTTTAATAGACTGAGACAAATGGCTTGAAAACAGTACGATACTAACTTTTTGTTTACACTGAGCTCAATCTGAAGTATGAGTTGCTTCACACGCATTATATACACACGGCGAATAACATTTAAGATTAAATGCTAGTATGCTGTGTTTAATATATGCACACGGTGAATAACGTTCGAGATTAAATGTTTGTATGCGGTGCTGAAATATATACACAATGTTAATATATTCGAGATTAAATGTTTGAATGCGGTGTTTAATATATGCATACGGTTAATAATATTAGAGATTAAATGTTTTTATGCGGTGTTTAATACAGTGTAATGGTAACCTGGTCTTTCCAATGATTCCTGATATCAGTAGCGGCGTAATGCTGGGGGGTGGAGCGAAACTCTCCCCCCCCGGCGCGAGGCGAAGGGGGGGCAGTCGGGAGCTTTTAATTCAACTGAAATTTTCACTTCACGTTAATATAACGGGAGCAATTCTTCACAAAACTTATATTTAGAAGATGAAAGAGGGTTGGTAACTGACATAAAAAAAATGTTTTCTTTAACAAAGTAGGGGCGCCGCTAAAGAACATTGCCCCGGGTGCCTCGAACCCTTGCGTCGCCACTGCCTGCTGTAAAATCCCATAGTAGCACAATGTGTCACTTGAGGGACAGAAATGCCACATGGTGGACAAGGGAAACTTAACATGTGAATGACACTTGGGGGACAATGGAAATTAACCTTGAGGGACAGAAATGACTTTGGGGGAAAAGGAGAATTTAACATGGGAAGGTGACTTGTTAACAGATGGAATTTGACATGGGAAGGGTACTTGGGAGACAGGAGAGTTTATGGGCTCAAAACGGGTTTTGGGGATCAAAAGTGGAATGGTAAAGGGTTTTATTTTTTTAGCTGGAAACATAAACAAGGAAACACACACACACACACACACACACACACACACACATATATATATATATAGTATATATATATATATATATATATATATATATATATATATATATAAAAGCTGCGACAAACCCATATTTAGAAAGAAAAGTAACTGGACCCCACCAAAAAGTTCAATTCCGAATCTAGAAGCCTTTATCAACTCAGTTGAAAACGACACTTCCAGACATATCAACCATACTAACAAATACTCTAATTTGACAAAAGAAGAAACAGATGCCCTACACTCACTGAAAAGCAGAACAGACATCATAATTAAGCCTGCAGATAAGGGTTCCACTGTTGTCGTTATGAATAGGGAAGACTACATTAGTGAAGCAAGTAGACAACTAAGTGACGCTAGGTTCTACCAAAAACTAGACCATGATCCAACACTGGAATATGCAAAAATCATCACTAATATTATTGACGAGGCGTACCAAAGAGGGCACATAGACCAGCAAACGAGAAACTACTTAAGCCCAGAAAACCCAAGGGCAGGTAGATTTTATCTTCTACCCAAAATCCACAAACAAGGAAACCCTGGCAGACGTATAATCTCCGGTAACGGGCATCCCACAGAAAGGATATCAGAATATTTAGATCATTTTATGAGACCACATGTCCACAAATTACCATCATATCTTCAGGACACGACAGATTATCTCATAAAAAGCAAAGTAAGCGAACCATTACTGCCAGATACATTACCTGTTTCCATAGACGTCACATCTTTGTATACTAACATACCGCACAACGAAGGGATACAGGCGTGTAGAGAAGCATGGGAAACAAGAACTGTAAACAATCCACCCACACATTTCCTAGTCCAACTCCTGGAGCTTGTCCTAAAACTCAATAACTTTGAACTTAATGAAGAAAACTACCTCCAAATCAATGAAACCGCAATGGGTACAAAAATGGTCCCTTCGTATGCTAACATTTTTATGGGAAAACTGGAGGGTCAGCTTTTAGCATCGGTTGAACTTACACCGTACCAGTGGGTACGCTTTATCGATGATATAGAAATGAAGTGGCAACATGGAAGAGAAAGTCTGGATGAGTTCATATCAAAGGCAAAAAACTTCCATCCTTCAATAAAATTCACGGCAGAAATCTCCAACTCAAACCACGTTTTCCTGGACACAACAACCAGACTGGTGGAAAACAAACTACATACAGACATCTACTCGAAACCAACCGACAAAGACCAGTATCTCCTCCCAACCAGCTGTCATCCAAAACACTGCATTAGGAACATTCCATATAGCCAGGCACTGAGGATAGGCAGAATTCGCTCCGACGATGAAACATTCCTAGAAAGGTCTGAAGAGCTGTCTAAACATTTAATTTACCGAGGCTACGACAAAGACCTGATTGCAGAGGCAACCCAAAGGGCTAAACAAACAAACCGCGATGACCTACTAAAATATGGAAAGAAGGAAAAGGCTGATAGGATACCATTTATCCTGACCTACCATCCAGACAACCCCAAAGTTGGTAAAATCATCGCGAAACACTGGCCCATCGTGGAATCGTCGGACGTACTAAAGCTAATCCTTCCGAACAAACCTGTAGTAGCCTACCGGAGACCAAAAAACCTCAAGGACATCCTAGTCAGGGCGAAGCTAACGCCAATCACTAGTCAAGACCATCCTAGTCAATCTGGCCACTGTGGCGATAAAAGATGCAAAACCTGTCAACATATGATAGAGACCAGGACATTTACTAACACAGTGACTAGAGAAAAACTAAACATACATGGTGCAAACAAAACCTGCAAAACAGAGAATGTAATTTATCTCATCACATGTAAGATCTGTAGCCTTCAGAATGTCGGAGAAACTGAAAAGCTACACAAAAGGATCAAACTTCATAGATCTGATTGGATGACAAAGAAGCTGTACAGAAGCCCGGTCGCAGAACACTTCTCCTCCCCTGGCCACACTTTCAGTGATATAACACTTATCGCAATTGCTAACAACCCCAACTGGAGTTCCGAAACCAGGAAGGAAAAGGAATCTTACTGGATACGCCGCCTTAGAACATTGAAACCAAGCGGTTTAAACCAAGAAGACTAGAAAAAGACAGCCATGCACAAGTAGAATTATCCTTTGCAGCCGACACATTTTCTTTTCAAAACTTTTCTAAATTTTCTTAGTAGCCTTCAATTACTACTATAAGAATAAAATATCCGGGATATAATTTGCGCTTACATAAATGTACACAAAGTAATAGATGTCGCTATGGCTCATCGATTTCTAGGTGAATACAAATATTTTCCAGTATCCGCAACAAGTTGATATAGGCTGGTTGAGACATAATACATCTAAAGGTTTAATTCATGTAGAAACAGCCATGTAGAGCTTTGCAAACACAACGGTTTTTGTGTTTTATTTGTTTGTTTTGTCTATGTTTTGTATATGCCTATGAAAAAGACTCATTAAGAGTCGAAAGCGCTCAGGCTAGTTAGATACTAGTTTTGCACTGTTTGTCGTCAGTTTATTGCATTTATCTCAATCAATCCCTGACACACGTGATCCCTTGCTGGATCCAGTGCGCTTGAAAGGGCTGTTATTCGCCATATGATTTGTATTCTTTATATATATATATATATATATATATATATATATATATATATATATGTGTGTGTGTGTGTGTGTGTGTGTGTGTGTGTGTGTGTGTACACACACACACACACAGATAAAACACATATTTTTGACAAGAGTGAAAGAGTATCTTTTCGAGGCATGTGAGGAGCCTTGAAAATGGCCGTTGGTGTTTCATTTACTTTCTCCTTGATCTCCCAAAATACATATTTTTGTTAAGTTTTAATTTTTGTGAACATTGACAAAGAAACAAACAAGAGCATAGACAGAACATGGCTATTTATTGCATCATTATTATGATGCTATAATTAGCTATAATCTAAGAAAAGCCAACACTAATATGGATTTGACTAAAAGTATTGCTAAAATTACGAAATTGTCAAAGAATTTAATGGAACCTAAAAAATCCCGAAACACTAAAGATTAAATTGGTTTAGACTAAAAGTAGTTCTAAAATTTGGAAAATGTTTTGGACTCAAGCGACAACTAAGAAAATCTGGAACATTATTATTCAACTCACCGAGCACTAAAATTCCGACATTGTACTGGACTTTAATGGAGACTGAAAATTATCCGGAATTTTTAATTCTTTTCATATTGGTCAAGACTAAAATTATTACTAATATTCTGAATTTATAACGGACTTTAAAAAATATCCATACAATTTTAAAAATAGGCGAAAACTGTAAGAAGTTCTAAAATTATCAAAATGTCCCAGACTCTAGTAGAGACTGAGAAAACTCCGAAATATTATAACCAAATCGTTGTGACTAAAAAAGTAGCACTAAATTTCCGATAATTTTGCGGACTTGAATGGAAACTGATAACCATCCAGATTTGTGTTTCAGAAATGGCCAAGATAAAGCTTAGCACTAAATTTTGAATGTGCACCGGACCTTAGCGGAGACTAAAAAAATCCGGGAAAAAAAAATGTTTTAAAAACATGACCGACTAAAATTCCGAAACTCGTAAAAACTTTAGTGGGAATTGAAAAATTGTCCGTAAAAATCAAAATAAGTGAAAGCAACAAGTAAAACTACATTTTCAATCCAGCACACCATATATATAATCTAACAACCGTTTTTTATGACTATCCAAGCGCACCATATAAACAATCCAACACCAGCATTTTCAATACAATCCAGCAACTACTTTTGATTACAATCCATCACATCATTTATAATATCCAGCACACCATCCGTACCATCCAACACCCCATAAGCACAAAATCCAAACTGCCTTGTGTGGTGCCTAAAATTCCAAACCAAATATCAGAAGAAAGGGGTATTGTGTAAAACAAGGAGATGATATCTCACAAGCATGCTATCCAAACATACATATACCATCCAATACACACACACACACACACACTCTCTCTCTCTCTCTCTCTCTCTCTCTCTCTCCAAAACGCCTTGTGTTAGCGTAGAATTTAAAAAGAAGAGACGAAATCTCGCAAACATATTATCCATCACAGCACCTCTACCATCCAACACCCCATACACACAGACACACACTACTATCCAAAATACACCCACTTTTGATGACTATCCAGGCACACCACATATACAATCCAACTCTCAATTTCTTATTACTATCCAAAATGTATAAGACTCTACGGGAATTTAAAATGGGAATAGCTATCAACCATCCAACACTCCATACACACAATCCAAAATACCTTCACTAGTGCCCCACAACAACCATCAGACGAAAGGGCAAGGTTTAAATGAAGGAGATGAAATCACACAAACATACCATCTAACATGCCACTTATACCATCCAATTCCCAATGCACACAATCCAAACTTCATCGTGTAGTCTCCACACACCAACTATCAGACCAAATGGGGAAGGGTTGAAATCAAGGAGATGAAATCCAACAAACATGCTATCCATCACACCATCTATACCATACAACACCCCATACAAACAATCCAACAACGACTTGTGTAGAGTCAAAAATCCCACACCAACAATCTGATGATATGGGTATTGTGTGAAAGATGGAGCTGAAATCTCATAAATATACTATTCAAACATACCTATACCATTCAACACCCCATACACACCATCCAAAACTTTTATCTCGTCATCTCTGAAATATACTTTCCAACGACTCTCTCTAAATTTCTGATGATAACAGCGGTCTGTTGTCCCCAATCTCTTACCAGAAGGTAATCTTTGTTGACTCTTCCATCTTTACCTTTTGAGAACTGAATGAATACTCGTATCATAAGACAATCGCCCCATACACAAGAACTAGTTGAGTGTAAAACTGGGTCAAATAATATTTTGCAATCAAGATGAACGATTCCGGTTAGGACTCAAAGAAAGTAAGAGGCAACAACGTGCCGTATCGCCGTTTCGGCCCTGTTAGCTCAAATCCATGCGAACAATTTCGAAGTGAAGCTGAACCAACGCCTCCCCCCACTTCTGCCACAAAGCCAAGAGAGACAAGTTTCACCCCCAAAAGAAATTTGTTCGGTCACGAAAATTATTACCACATTTGAGAGACGCAAAAGAAACCACTTTTAGAAAATTTAGAACGACGGCTTACACCTACACCAACAATTTGAAGAGTTCATATAGTGCGTGTTAAACTTAGTCAAATTAAATTCTGCAATCAAGATGAAACGATCACTTTTCCAAGAAGAAAACAGAAACCAAGCGACGATGGCCATTCGTGTCACCCATCACTCTCCAAAATGTGTTGGCAGAAGTTCACGCTGGCGATCTTGAAGAAATGATTGTCTCATATCCAACGCTATCTACATCCACTGCAGAATGATATCGAGAGGGTGAGGGAGAAAAACTATAGTAAAACTGATACGCAAGCGGACCAACCAAGATGAGCCAAGAAAGAAAATCGATACTGAAGTTTTTTTTTATATTCCAGCTACCCAGAAGGTGACATACAGAAATTTTATAATGACCGTTTGCATTTAGTCTGTTTAATTTAAATAGTTCCCGTCCCAATAGTTGTCATGTCTTTATAAGTATTGTTGATAAACTTGCAACAAAGAGTATGTTGGTAAACGAATGATAACACACACATATGGCATCCTAAATTCAAGGAAATCTTTTTGTGTAGTATAATCAGTTCTTTTAACAGTAATTACAAATGCACTAAGTCTTGAATAGTATAATTGGCTTTTTTTTCCGTAGGAAAAGAACATTTTCTTTTTATTATATACCAAACGTGCTCCAGAAGTTTAGAAGATTAAACTCACTCTTCGGCAAAACACGCTGCCCCTCCCCCTTTCGTAAATTCAACTCACTTTCATAGCCTGATCAAATAAATGTATGTGACCTAATCTGTCACAGTAAGTTACATTTTTTTTCATTTTGTAAACAATTTCACCCTATATAAAAACAATGCATGTCCGATTCAGCAATGCATTACAGCGGATTTTTGTCATTATTGTCTAGAAAGTAAGAGGAAATAACTTCAGAGAGACGCGAATGGCATATGGTCAGAGTTCTTTATCAAGATTAATTTCCATGTGTTACGTATATGTAATTAAATTGCTTGTGTGTTTTAAAATTCTTTTTTATTTTAATTTTGTTTCATTACACTTTATTATAATGATTATTTTCACGGGATTCGATATTTTTTCCAGTAAATTCAGTTTGTATAGAACGTAAAAGGTATTATATTTGCACAATTTTTAGCTCACTCTGGTTCATAGATTTTGTAAACATCGAGTGAAGACGGTTGGCTATTGCCAAGGTCATTTCTGCCCGTGTGTTAGTTGAATTGTAACAACCTTTCTTTTTTTTATTTTCAGTGTGAGAATTTGATTCTTAGATAGGGCTATTCTTGCATACGTGATAAATGACATTTTTTTATTACGCTGTTCAATGTTAAGAGATCGCGTGACTCATCACGCGGGATTGAAATGACGTTTTGGTTGGGTTTAATACTGTTCATCTCAGTAAAATTTCGGCTGTCGTATGTTTGCACCCTGAAGGAACAAGGTGTTTCTATTGTTGTTGCCAACTTGTTTTTCGAAGTTCATCTGTTTTTCGAATTTAATAATTTATTCCCTAGAAGACTAAACAAGTGTACTTTTTTTTATAAAAAGTTCTGGGACAAAGAAATTAAGTGGAAATTCATTCTGGAATTCTATACGGAAAGATAAACTGTGATTCAATCGAGGATCTGTTACCATCAGTACAGACATCATCTGACGTCATCGCCTCCATATTGGAATTTCATTGAGATTCGAACCCGGATTCAATTAGAACTGTTTAGTGATAGAACTTATATTTTTTCAATCTTAGGATTAAATTTTGGATTATATTCACAAACCGTAAGTCCTATTTCCAATTTTTACATTGTTTTCTAGGGAAATAAATTATTTTGTTAAAATATACAAAGCTCGTTGGCTTCACTCTTTTCACTTGTTATTTTTGTACGAGCCTACACGTAACAAGAGAAAATTGGGGTTTGTTCGTCCTTGGATATATGAAATTTTGGCTAAAATATTTCAGAAAATTGTTTTTTGAAATTTAAATTCCCCTAGCTTTGAAATCCCAAGTACTATTTTACATTTTGTTTGAAATCTTTAGTGAAAACAACAGGCTTTCATTCACAATGTCATTAAAAGTGGAGACTTTTCTTTCTAGTCCAACTCAGGAGCAGTTGGATAGTTTGAAAAAAATATGAGTTGCTTGAACTTGCCAGAAAATACGATCTTTCTGAGGCAAAAGCTTCCTTGACGAAACAAGAAATTAAAAACATTTTGATTCAATATTTGGTAGAGAAGAATGTTCTTGATGAAAGTGTTTTGGCTTCGGTCAGTAAGTCGGTATCAGACTCTGACATAAAAGTAATGGAATTAAAAAGAAATACAAGATGAAATTGGAGTTAAGGAAGCTCGAGCTTCAGAAAGAGGAAAGAGAGAATGATAAACAAGTGAAATTACAATTTGAGAAAGAGGAAAGAGAGAGAGACAGGAAAGAGAACGATCAACAAATAAAATTACAATTTGAAAAAGAGGAGAGAGAGACAGGAAAGAGAGAATGATAAATAAATGAAATTACAATTTGAGAAAGAGGAGAGAGAGAGAGAGACGGGAGACTGAGGAAGATAAACAATTACAATTTGAAAAAGAGGAGAGAGAGAGAGAGAGAGAGAGAGAGAGAGAGAGAGAGAGAGAGAGAGAGAGAGAGAGAGAGAGAGAGAAACAGTACAATTTGAAAAAGATAAGGATGAAAGGGAATTTCAGATTAAAATGAAAGAATTTGAGCTGGCAAGTGAAAAGCATGATCTCACTTCATATACAAATTCAAGTTTTGACATTGCAAGAAATATTAGGTTAGTGCCCCCTTTTAGAGAAAAAAAAAGTAGACAAATATTTTATTTATTTTGAAAAAGTTGCCGAAAATTTGAAATGGACAAGGGAGCATTGGACTCAATTATTGCAATGTGTACTTTTTGGCAAGGCCCGAGATATCTATGCATCCCTGTCAGTACAGCAAAGTGCTGACTATGATTTGGTTAAGGAGTGCTTCTTAAGGGGTTATGCGTTAGTCCCTGAGGCTTATCGGCAAAAATTCAGAAACTATAAAAAAGAATCTGGACAAACTTATCTCGCATTTGCTAGAGAGAAAGAGCAGTTATTTGAGAGATGGTGCTTTGCCAAGAAAGTTGAACATGATTATGAAAATATCAAACAACTTGTATTACTTCAAGATTCAAGAACTGTGTCCCTAGTGACATTAAGAATCATCTTGAAGAGCATAAGATTGAAACCTTGGAAAATGCTGCTTTTGCTGCCGATGAGTATTCCTTAACTCATAAATTTCTTCTTGTAGGCAAATCATTCACTCAGCATTCTACTGGTAGAAAGGTATTTCAGCCTAATACGACTCCGTCTAAAACTCAATCTGGCACAACTTCTAAAAATCAAGTTTCTGATAAACTTGATTCAAAATCCTTGTCTATTCCTACGTGTACCTATTGCAAGAAAAAAGGACACGTCATTTCTGATTGTTTCAAATTGAAATAAAGGCATCAGAATCAAGATAGACCTACCCCAGATGCTCTTATTTCTAAGAGGTCAAGGTCACGGTCATTTATTGAAAGCAATTCATTTGTTGGGTCTAATAAACCCCAGTCTGATTTTATTATGGAGAATTATGAACCATTCATGTAGAAGGGTTCTATATCACTCTTGGGTGATTTGACCAATTCTATCCCTATTAAAATTTTAAGGGATACAAGAGCATCTCAGTCTTTTATTATCAGGTATTTTGCCTTTTTCTGAGAAGTCTTCTTCTAATGAGAGTGTTCTCATTCAGGGAGTAGAGTGCGGCTTTGTTAATGTTCCTCTCCATTCTGTAAGTTTGTCATCAGACTTAGTTTCAGGACCTTTGACAGTCCAAATAGTGTCTTCTTTACCCGTTGAAGACATTCATTTGTTACTAGGCAACGACCTAGCTGGAGACAAGGTTGTGGTTAATCCACTTCTATCTGACAAGCCTTCTTTGGATCAGAAAGTTGATCCTATTGAAAAGAAATCCCTGCTTTATACCCAGCTTGTGCAGTTAATAGAGCTATGGCAAAGAAAGCTCTTGAGAATGATTTTGATAAGGAAAATATTCCTTTAGCTGACACATGTATTGGTCAGGCGTTTGATGAGGTCAATTTCACTCCTAATTTGGATCAATCAAAAGGTATTGATCACAGTGATCCTCTTTTAAATATTCATTCTCTTTTTCTAATCAGGGTGATAAACGACAATCACTTGTCGTCGAACAGGAAAAAGATCCTGAGATCTCCTGTTTGTTTCAGAGGACCATTAGTGAAACTGAAGCCACTTTAGTACCTGTCTGTTATTTCATTAAAAATGGAATTCTTATGAGAAAATGGAGACCTCCCGAAGTACCTGCTGGTGACGAGTGATCAGTGAACTATCAGGATGTAGTTCCAAAATCTTACAGACAGGAAATACTTAGTTTGGCTCATGAAACTCCTCTGGCTGGTCATTTTGGGATAAATAAAACTTATCACAAGATCTTGAATCACTTTTATTGGCCAAAAATCAAAAGTGATGTTTGTATATTTTGTAGATCTTGTCATACTTGTCAAATGGTAGGAAACCCAATCAGAAGATACCTAAGGCTCATCTGCAACCTATTCCTGCATTTGACGAACCATTTAGCAGAATTATGGTAGATTGTGTTGGTCCCTTACCTAAGACCACGTCAGGCAACCAATATTTGTTGACCATTATGTGTGCGTCAACAAGATTCCCAGAGGCAATTCCTTTGAGGAATATTAAAACCAAAACCCTAGTAAAAGCTTTGATAAAGTTTTTTTTTACTCAGTTTGGCCTTCCTAAATTTGTTCAATCGGGTCCAAGGTCAAATTTTATGTCTGGAAATTTTCAGCTAGTTATGCTCAAATTTGGCATTCAGCAATTCAAGTCAAAAGTGAAATTATGGTTTCACAGAACTTTAATTGAGAGAACTTTTGAGTTTTGTAATAGAGTTCATTCTCTCTTGCTCATTCTTCAAAATTTTCTTCAAATTAGATTTTACGGCTCTTACAAAGTAAGAAGAAAATGAATGAGTTAAATTATAATAATAGTACTCTGATCTAAATAAATTAATAGAATACTAGTATATTGAAAGAGACAGCCAAGTAAATCATGCAATTAATTTAGTTGTACCTGTCCCACAAACTGAGGATTTAAGTGAAGAAATTCAATCGGACTATGTTGATCTTGGAGCAACAAATCTTCTGAATTCGGAAATTATGAAAAATCTGGACCAGAAACTTTTACATTTGCAACAGCAAGAGCGGAATGAACTTAGACAGTTATTATTCAAATATGAGCACTTGTTTAAAGATATTCCTACAAGGACAAACAAAATTTTTCATGACGTTGAAATTATAGATTCAAAACCTGTGAAACAACACCCATACAGGATGAATCCTCTCAAACAGGAATACTTGAAAAAGGAAATTCAGTATTTGCTGGAGAACGATTTCATAGAGCCCAGTAAAAGTGATTGGAGTTCACAATGTATACTTGTTCCGAAACAGGATAAAACTTTCCGTATGTGCACTGATTATAGGAAGGTGAACAGTGTGACAAAAACAGATTCATTTCCATTACCAAGAATCGATGATTGTATTGATAAAATTGGAAATGCCAAGTACGTCACAAAATTTGACCTTCTGAAAGGATTTTGGCAAATTCCACTAACGGAAAGAGCAAAGGAAATTTCGGCATTTGTGACTCTAGATGGACTCTATCAAAGTAATGCCGTTAATTTTCATTAATTAATATTTATTACGTTGAGACCACCTTTTCTAAAAGAATTATAGCCAATAGATTTAGCAAGAGGTTCAAAATGAGTATTTTATAGAAAAAAACAAAAACATAAACATATTTACCTTTAATAAAGTCACATACTGATTTGGTAAAATCACTTTTGTTGCCGTATACCATATTTTTCTGTAGGCTAATGTATTAATAATTCTAGATTTGGATGCTCGATATAACTTTCTGATTTTCCAAAGTAATAAAAACCATTTAAAATATTTTTTTCTAACGACTATCGGTAGTAAGAGTGGTACCAACAACATAAGTTTTAATACCTTCAAAGTCTATAATTTTCGATAATTTACATTAAAAGAAAAAAAAAAAAATTGTCGTCAAAATTAAACAGTCTAACATATAGTTAACGTGAAAGTATCAATGTTTCTATATTCAAATATTGTTTTACCTCTATCCTTTGTTTTGTTGGTATATACCTTACTTGAAATTTACATAGCAAAGATCAAAGGAACAAGAAGAGAAATTATTAAATTTCTCAAATGTACTCGGGATTATCATCCGTTTTTACGCAACTTTCTCAACAATCGTTCGACATTTTCAAAATCCCAAGGAGTGGTCCGTGGGAGCTATATACTCAATGTTCATAAAAGGTGATCGCGCAATAGCTAGTAACTACCACCCTGTCTCACTTACGAATTATTTTTGGAAAGTGTTGGAGCATATTTGAATAAAACATGCTTTCCGGAAATTAAATAACTGTGAAACACAAATTTGTTGTGTTACTGGTGACTGAGCTAAGCATATAGATAAAGGTGACAAAATAGATATTTTTGTACTAAACGTTTAAAATGTTTTGGATACTCTCTAAGCTGGATGAACCTTTTTTTGTTTCCGAGAACAATGTGTGCTGGTTGTTAGAGGTAGCCTATGGAGCATATCAAGGTACAGTACTTAGACCAGTACTTTTCTACTTGAACATCAGTGGCATCATGATGGGAATTAATTCAGCGTGCTATAATGCTGCTGGCCCATACTCCCTAATGCTACACATTGACTGATTGTTTCTGTGTTATAAATAACATGCCCATTTTAACTGGAAGTCCAATGCAACAACTTTTTATTTCATTTTTGCTGTCTCTCCATGTTTTTATTGTATTGTTTTGTTGTTGTTTTTTGTTTCAAACAACAAACAGTTTTAGAAACAAAATTAATATTAAGGTTAATGCGTGTTGCTGTTTTTACACTTTGATTATATACAAAACTTGGTTTCTGTCTAGAGTGGTCTGAAATAATTTGCTTTTTGGATATCGAGATACCTGTCTCAGAATTCTTTAGCTGTTTTTATTTTACCAGGATCAGAAACTACAATCGCTTCAATCCTGGCTATTCTTTCATTCAATTCTTTATCCTTTCCTCAACGGTGTTTACAGAGTCGGCTGTTTTTATAAAAATAGGTTAAAGTTCTATCACCAGTCCAAAAAGTATAAGTGTTCGGAATTAATTCTAATAGACTTGAATGTGCTGATATACCACCAACAATCTTGATGCTGCACAATGATATAATCAAGAAAGTTATTGAATGAATTCCCAATAATTCCAAAATAGTGTTTTAGTCCAAATGTTAATGAGTACTTTGTAATTCCAATGAATAATCTCAATGAATAATTCCTCTCAAATTATTACTGAACACAAAAACTAAAATTTGATTCCACAAAGACTGATATTAAGATAGGAATAAATAATTATGTTGATCATAAATGTATATAAAAATCTACGACACAATAAGACGATCAGGATGTGGGTCAAAAGTTTGCTTCTAGAACTTTATATGGTCAAAGAGAATGTAAACATGTTTACAAATATTTAAGTATAATCTACAATCATGGACAAAAGTTAACTATGTAATATGTTGTTTATAAATGATCCTTATAATCTACAATAATGGACAAAAGTATATATATATATATATATATATATATATATATATACATATATATATATATATATATATATATATATATTGTTACGAATATGTAATTAAATTGCTTGTGTGCTAGTTTCAAATTCTTTTTATTTTAGTTTTGTTTCATTATATTTTATTGAAATGTTTATTTTTACTGGATTTGATATTTTTCCCCGTAAATTCAGTCTTTTGTTTTGACGCAAAGGTATGACTTAAGTATTATTTTTGGCTCACCTGGGTTCATAGTTTTTGTAAACATCGAGTGAAAACGATTGGCTATTACCAAGGTCATCTTCAGCCTACGTGTTAGCTCAGTTGAAAACAGTTTTATTTTTAAATTCATTTCCAGCGTGAGAATCTGATTCTCAGATAGGGCTATTCTAGCTACGTGCTAAATGGCATTTTTTTTTTATTGCGCTGTCACGTGAGCCACCATGTGATCTAAACTCGAGGCCTCAAACAGCCATTTTGCTAGTATATTGATCAATCGTAATTATTACACCCCAGAGCTCAATGTATTTTATTGTTGAAGCTAGTTTGTTTTGAAGTTCATCTATTTTTGGGGATTTAATAATTTATTCTCTAGAAAACTACACAAGTGCTTTTTCTTTTTAGAAAATACTTGGACAAAGACATTCAATGGAAATTTATTCTGGAATTCTAAACGGGAACATTATAAATTGTGATTCAACCAGGAATTGTTGCCATTTGTACAACGACTTCATATGACTTCATCGCCTTCCATATTGGAATTTCATCGAGATTCGAACCGTTTAGTGATAGGACTTCTATTTTTCAATTCTAGGTTTTATAAATGGATTATATTCACAAACCGTAAGTCCTATTTCATATTTTTATCTTGTTTTCTAGGGAAATACATTATTTTGTTAAAATTTGCAAAGCTTGTTGAATTCACTCTTTTCTTTTTTTACATTTGTACGAGCCTACACGTAACAATATATCTATATATATATATATATATATATATATATATATATATATATATATATATATATATATAACAACGATAGATTTTGCTTCAAAAACATGTTTATGTAACCAAAGGGTAGAATTATTTGTACAAGCTGATTTTCCTTCGCAAAATCGTTCACGTTTCCTAAGGGTATCGACAATGACACGGCATATACAAAGGCGAAATTGTCTGTGCCTGCGGTGGCAAAGTTTTGGATCTATTGACGTTTATTCCAAAGAATCAGTAATTATATTTCCAATGAATCTGTAATTTTATGTAAACAATAGCAATGGCTATATCGCCTTATGTTAGCCGATTTAGCAATATCGTTCACACTTGGGTTGGAATTATTATTTATTGCCTAAATATTAGCCACAGTGTATACGCTCGTGTGTGACACGCGGGTAAATATTTACAAAGTCATGCGATATAGAAGACGTTGGCCTAAATCAGCTGCAGAAATAAAAAAAAAAACAGCAGAAAAAAAAAAAACGCCATTGAGATACTACTTGTCCTATTCTGTGGAATAGTCTCCTGTGGCTATTTACATATGACCACGTTCACAGCAATACATGAAAAGAAATTAAATAACTTTGTATTTTATTTTCAGTAATAAATTTATAGATTTGTAAATAAAGAAAGACTGCATTGTTTTCAGATTGTTATAAAACATTTAGAATTTAAATACTAAGGGATTATACCGAGGGCAGGAAAAGCGACCTTTGCCTTGGAAATGGTGTCACAATAATTTTTCTGATATTGGATTGACCATGATTTGTTCTGAATTACTTCGGAACTACAGTCCTTAGCCATGCTACCATGGCGGACGAATGATTAGCATTTGTTCTTTTAGACAAGGTAGGATTTATAAAAATAGTTTCAAAAGCATCGAAAAAAAATGATGAATATTGATATTGCATCCCAAAAAGAATAAGTTGCCAAACTCATTCTTAATATACCTTAGATATTCTTACAATTTCCTACTACAGTGAAAGAACTTGAAGAGCACGTTTCTTTTTCCTGAACGGTTAGATATGTTACAGTAACTTAGTAGATTAGTGAAAAATATTGCAGGCATTCCAGATGCTTATAACCAGATATATATGTCCCTGGCTGGTCTTGGCAAAACGCGGGGCCCGATTTGGATCATTTTGGCGGGATCCCCTGTGAGCACGGCTTTTCAGAAATCAACTTTGAAATAAGTTTTATATGACACTGAATTTAACATTATGTTTTGACGTTTCATTTGATATTTCCCCCGGAATGACCCAGCATTCCCAATGCCTTGTACATAATACACTTTTTGTACGTCGCAGTCTTAGTGCGAACGCCATTTAGGGGAACAGCAGAAGACTACGACGCTAAACCGTCTTATGCCACAGGCATCTTTTACGTGGGATATAAAATGTAAGCCCAGAGGTTTTATATATATTATTTTATTTTGAGCCTACCAAGCTGTTATGTTATTTGCATACTTGCACATGTTGCTAAATCGAGCTATAAAACGGAAATGGGAAATACCATATCTGCGTTATAATAACAACACGTGTTCTACAATTGATTCTACCTGTTACCTTTATTTTTTTTAACTAAGCGAGAGCTATAAAAAGCGCACTGTATGTGCCTGAAGTTAAATCCATACAGTACAAAGTTAGTGGACCTAGGTCTGATATCGGTCAAATTGTCAAGGTAATAAAAAAAAATAAAGAAAACAATAAAGAACATAGCGCTAATCATTTTTGACCGGTGTTTTGTTTGACAGCTTCATATTTAGATAGAAACAAGCAATTTTATGCTAAAGAAAAAACAAGCGTTGCTTACACTACATGTATCTATTTTTAAGCAAAGATTGAATAACCGCGTCTGGCTTTCAGTTTTCTACACGTGAAAGATTGTCACCCATAAGCAATGACGCAACGAGGATTTCACGACTACAAATCAGAATCGGAAGAAGTAGTAACCATCCAATGGGAAGAGACGGGAATGAAGCGGAAACTACGAGGCGCCGTAGCGGACAAAAGCTGGTCAATGAGAAAGTTGAAGTCGAAATTTCGATGTCGTATGTCGAGAAATCCAATATCATGTGTTGGATTAAATCGCATGTCCTTAAAGTTCCATTTTCTAGATCGAGATTCTAGATTTTATATGTTGAATTATACAGTGGTGGTTTAAAGTTCTGTTTCCTATGTGTACGTTTACAGTGTATATTTGGACTACACAGCGGTGATTGAAATTTCAGTATCATATGTCGAGAATCCCTAATTCACACGTTGCATGCAACTGTTTGTGATGAAAGTTCCATTTCATATGGCGAGTATTTAGATTTAATCTGTTTCATTTAACAGCAACGAGAAGCAGCCTCCTTGTTTAAAAATAACGCGGTTCGTTCACGAGAGCTACCTCTAGCGAAGAAATTCATAGTAATTCTCGACCTCTGAATGGTAACTTTCAAACTGTAAATGCATGAAATGTAATGGCGCCTCATAATTGAATACACGAATGATGCATCTTAATACTCGATATTATTTTGAATTGTTAAAGTGGACATTGTGTAATGTTACTTTTAACACCAACACATCATTTCACTAAATTAAAATAGCAATTCTGACAAGCACAATAAAATGTCCAATCACTGCTGTGTAATTCAACAGATACAATCTTAAAATTCAACATACGAAATGGAACTTTCAGCACAATCAATGTTATTTAACATGTTAAACTGAAACTCTCAAGACGTGACATTAAAATTTGAACAACCGCCGTGTAATTCAGAAGATACAATCTAAAACCTCGAAATTGGACATCGAATTTTCAACCAGCGCTGTGTAATTCAACAGATGAAATATATATACTCAACATATGAAATGGAACTTTCAACATAAACTCTTTGAACCAATACGTAACTTAGGAATTCTCGGCGTATGACATTGAAATTTCAACCACCGCCGTGTCATTCAAACGACACAATCTAAAACCTCGACATAGAAAATATAACTTTCAACCACTATTGTTTAATTCAACAGATATAATCTAAAATCTCTACCTAGAAAATGGAACTTTAAGGACAAGCATTTTTGATACAGCACGTGAAATTGTAATTCTGGATATATTAAAATTTCAATGGCAACGTTCTGATTGGACCAGCTTTTGTCCGCCTCGGCGCCTCATACGAAACCTTGTAAAAGTTCAACACTCGAACGGTATTTACACTACACTTAAAGAGGGTTTTTCACAGCGATTTAAAGGGAAATTATACATCCGCAAAGCGGTAGCCAAACTTCACAAGTTAGGAACTAATTTGCTGCTCTTTATCATTTATATAATGACTCCACTTAATTAGGTAAGATCAGACTTTGCATCATTTTATATAATGACCCCAATTAATTCGGTACGATCAGACGTTGCATCATTTTATATAATATTTATTTTTAATTGCAGTAAAGTAACCAGTTGCAATTATTGTCATTTTTCTTCTGGCCTACCCCTTTACTCAATTAGGCAACCCTCAGCCAGGATTAACTGTTCAGGTTTTGTTGCCTTTCCTCTGAGCAATCAGACTACCCTGCTGTTTTGTTCCAATTATAGGACGGGCAATAGGCAACTTTCTCATTGGTCAGTTTGAAAAATATTAATATATTTTGCCCATACATTCATCACTTTGTGATAAACATCAGTATACAAGTAGATTCCATTTCGATGTGCTTTGTTTCCAGCGCTAATTGAGATTTGGAGAGAATGATTGTATTGATGTAAGTGCTTTTATTTTCTGCATTTTGTATTCTGGCAACTTTTGTTTTCTGGGAAATATTGACTTTTTCTCACTTTAGATTATTCTTTGGCTTTAGCTATAGGCTATTAAGTACGAAATGTGTGATCGTTTAAATTGCTACTTTTAATATAGTTTGGTGGTATTGCTCACTACCAGAGAGTAATTTGTGGATAAGGCGACCTACTGAACAAAATAGAATGCAAATATATTTTTCCGTTTTCATTTAATGTACTTGTGTTCTTAAAATCTATGTCGTGTATTTGCGCAGTACAGGATTAGTGGTGGGCAAAATGCCTTTGTTTTCCTATAGTTGATTACTCTTTAAATTGTGATGTTTATATGTTGCAAGTGTGTTTGTATATTAAGTGTACTTGTATATTAAGTGTGCTTGTATATCAAATGTACTTGTACATTAAGTGTACTTGTATATTACTTGTATATTAAGTGTGCTTGTATGTACTTGTACATTAAGTGTGCTTGTATATTAAATATACTTGTATATTAAATGCATTAAGGTATAAGGTAATTATAATAATTTATTTTCATTCTCAGATGCAAGTTTGGTGATTTTGGTTTATATATTCCAATGGAATTACTGTACGTTGTTCATATATTCCAATGGAATTAATTGTATTCAAGTATTTAAGTGGAATTACTGTGTGTTGCTCAGCTTTGATGACACTTAACAGGCTAACAAACTGCCTATTTATTTTTAGTCCTACCGTTCTATGTGCCTGTTTGTCTGTCTGTCTGCAATCTTCCTTTCATTTCCTACGACACTAACTGCTCATACACCTGTGACTTGTACTGTACCCTTATTTATTAGCTTTAGGTTTTCCTTATTTCTCTACCTGAATAATTAATGCATATTATATATATAAATTAATTTTGCTATTAAGTGTAATGGCAAATGGATTGACAAGTGCAAGAATAAGTAATATGCTGATGATGGAATTGTGATGTAAATTTGTACTGAATGTATTTTATTTGCATTTTCATTGTAAATATTCATCATAATTAATATTCCATGCTACACAACCTCCTACGTCCACAATAAATCCACGTTTTTAAACACCAGCTTCATTTGCGTATTGTATGAGCCGAAGATTAATCTTGTAACACCTTGGTCATCCCAGAATGTTCATCAAGTTAGGTCTTTAAGCATGGATGTGAGATGTATTATGAATGTGAATGACCGTAAAATGTGACATTTTAAGGCTCAGACAAGCCGATTAGATGCCTTTTCAATAGTATATATAATTTAAAATGTTCCAGTTGAGCAGTTACTTCTTTATTATTATCCCCACATTTTAGAAAAGCGTTAGGGATGTTGTAATCCCTGACTTTTGACTGTCCATCCATTTGTCCATAACTCATCTCCTAAATGTCTTGGTGGAAATTCACCAAACTTGGTACAAAGGTTGCCCATCTGACAACCAATTACAAGAGGGGTATAACTTTGGGTCATTCCCCTATGGTCCTTGGGATGGGTATGGAGTAAAGCATAAGCTATAACAATTTTAATTACAGTAACATTTTAATATATTTTTAGCAAACTTTACACTTGCATGATGACACATTAGATTTCTGCTTATGAAACCTGGGCCACAATCTAAAGGCGTGGAAGGAGTGTTAGGTGGTGTAGGGTTTGGATGAGAAATGTAATTAAAACCAAATGTGGATTTGCCATGGTGCGACACGGAATTATTTCTAATCAAAATTTTCACAATAATCAGTCATTTCTTTTTCCAGAGAATATGAGATGGAAGCTCAAAAATGGCAGACAGAGGATGCAGACAAGGCCTTGAAATGTTCTTTGTAAATGAAGTATTGCTCATTTGCAGGATGCAGATGAGACCTTGAGGTGGTCTTTGTAAATTAAGGATTATACTATCGGCAGGATGCAGATGAGGCCTTGAGGTGGTCATTGTAAATTATGGATCACGTCATCTACAGTGGTACGCATATTTATGTCATTATTCACATGCTTGTTTAGAAAGTGTCGGGTATAGTGATACCGTCTGTTCATCTTGCAATATGTCCATAAACTGTTTGTAAAAAAAATACATTGTGGATATTCACATGACTTTTAAATGGATTGTGCATGTAATAACCTTCTGCTTCAGGATTATGACTTTAAGCCACATTGCTCCGGGTCCCAAGGAGGGGATCAAAGGTTAAATATACTGGTACAAAAGTTGTAATTATAAGTATATTTATTAACATCTTTTGATCAGAGTTTGTTTCGAGCTCAGTGATTAGCATGCCAGACTCGTGACTGAAAGGGTTCCAATCGTACCATTGGATTAGTTTGGGTCAACTACCATGATGTGTCATTGGGCAAAGCACTTAACTACAATTGTCTTGAATAACCTACAAGTGTTGTTGCGACATAAAACACCAAACCAAACCAGGCCTTGTTCATGGATTGTTATGTACAGAATATATGTAATGAGTTTTGGGTTAAGACCCTTGGTTCATGGTACAGTGGTGTGGGGGCATCAAGAATGTAATAAAAGGCCTGGGAATTTAGCCATGATGAGCTATAGAAGTAGCTTTAGTGTTGCCCTTGTAGTTACCATGTTCAAGAAGCTCCCTGTTTTGGACTAGTTACCTTTGTTGAAATTACATGGGTTATTGTTTGAACCTGGCAAAATTTAAAGGAGTGAGTCTCAATCAAGATTATAATCATGTCTTTTTGACAGAATCAAATGTCTAATGTCCAAGACTAGTTATGGGTGTGTTTCATTATAGGTCTCTAGAGGAGTAAGTGTACTCACATTGATCAATTTGTTGTTATGAATTTAACGCCATTTTTCAGCACATGATAGGCTATACATGGCAGCCAGTACATTGAATGGAGGAAGAACCTGGGAAACCCCAGAAAGAACCAACAACCCACGGGAACACAGTAGTAGTGTTAGTATGCTGGTTTTATATCCTTTTGCCCATTTGGGCCCTAATGCACGTAACAACCTCTATCCTCCATGACTTGGCAAGTGAGCTGTATACTATGTTCAAATGGATGATTAGCATTAATAATTCACGAAAGTGACCAGTCATGGGGATAGAGATTATAACATATATCAGAGCCCAAAAACGCCAAATAGGTCAAAACTGGGCAGATTACAACCCATGGATGATTATCATAAATTATCCTTGAAAGAGAAGATTATTTTACTCGACTTTTAATGTTTGCGAATCCGCAACCACACAGATTCTTATCTGTGCTCGGAGTTGTCGGTGATTTTCCTTTTCCACCCGCAAATTCTTGAACTCGGCCATGCTAATTATTTTATAGCTACCGAATACAGTTTACTAATCGTGTTGAGACTGTTTGTGCCGCTGCAAACAGTTATGAATCTACATTCGTGAATGAAATCATATCGAAATTAATTTGCTAGTGCCACCAGAGACACCGGTTACTACAAATATAGCCACGGTAATAATTCCGATTGGCGCACCAACAGTGGTTACTGTGGTTGTGGTTCCGGCCACACCAAGACCAACAGTTGTTGCTGCAGCAAGTCCATAAATATAATCTACAACCAAACAAGCGCGATTGTATTTCACTATCAACGCGGTTCTTTTGGTGATTTCATCTCACAGCAGTTTCTCCGTACCAGTTTTCCAACAACTTCCACGAATGCTTCATATGCAATGAAGAAACTAGACGTGTCCAGTACTCGTAATTCTATTTTTAAATCATTGGGGTCTCTGGCCGGGTATGAATAATACTGAAAATCTTTTTTTTACTTTCATTCCACCAACACAGGCACGCCCATATCAATATATCAGATATATCTGTGAATTTAGTCATTGTTGATACATTAAATAGTTTCGTCAATTACCTTTTGCGAGACAATCGCAATCCACCTCCCATTGCCAGATTTGCAATCACTGACTCTGATAATCGTTGCTGAGCGGCTTCATTAATGATTTTACCAACCGCAGCCGGCATAGTTTCTGTCGATGGTAGTGTCACTGATTTTGATGGTGCTCGAGTCACTAATCGCCGTAGTAGATCTCGATCCCATTCGTTTCATCAGACCCACAGCAGTACTTTTGAGGTTCTTAATGTGTCGCATTGTAACTTGTTCAGCGATTGGTGCAGCGCGCGATGTCAAAGCCCCGAGTACCTTTAGTGCGCCTGTGAACAATCCACGAATAACGTCACCAAGGCCAGTTCCATGATGTAAACTGGTTTTCTTGCGTTAACAACGCGCACGGATCTCACATGTCTACGTACGACTGTCATTATATTAAATGCCAGGTCGATCTCTAATGTACAGTTGTATCATTAATGTTTCACCACTCAAATCAACGATATGCCTGTCTTGGTCCACACGGCTTAAACGAATATGTGTCAGTTGATTATTATGGAAGATACACAGGTGCTGAGGGCGTAATTGATATCAAATCACCTGGTTAGACTCCTTTCGAAAACCCAAGCAGTATATAACCCTGAAGAACTACGCCTGTCGTTTCAGACTTGCTTTCGTAACTACCACTGACACTCACAAGTTAAATTGCCCTGCGTCGTTGAGATAATTTTTACAATGTCAGACGCGATATGATATCCCATACGTAAAAATCGTTTATTATCTGAAATGTCATCAGACCATCCTAAAACTGATCTTATTGACGACCATGCAATGTCAACCGCATATGTTTGAGATTCTATTGCTATGACAGAACTGAATGTGGGCTCATTTGAACGTTTGGAAATTTTAGAGTCTTTGTCGGTTATTAATGTGATTCTTCGTCGAATTTCTTCATTTATCGATTCTACACATAAGCACTAACGGGATTTGAAATGAGACAGATTCATTTAAAATATTGAAACATTTGCCCTGGATTAGGATATACCTCCAGTGTCATAGCTCGGAACTGTGGTGGTATGCAGTGGTATATCATTTACCTAATTGCAGGTTGTTGTTTTTGTTTTCGCTTCTTTTTCCTTTTTTGGAGTGGGAGTGTTTTTTTATATATCTCACTTGGATGTACACTGAAGTTTGAATTTCATGTTTACCCAAGCAATCATCCAAGCTATGCAGGTATCACTGTACCGCTCCATGAAGAAAATGTGGAATTAGTGTCCATAAATACTTGTGTAATTGTGCACAAAGTCTCCCTAAATTATTTTTTTTTTTGGAATGTCTCCTGAAAGTATCCTTGACTGGATCATGTTGATAAATGTACACATCGGAACTAGTGGGTGTTTTGACGTCCCATTTCGTGAATGTCAAGGTCACAGTTCAAGGTTACATTACTTTTAATGTGCTGGTTGTAACTTTGAAAATTGAAAATTGGTAAACTTCTACATATGATTAAAATAAAAGGTGCCACGTTTATCGCTTTCATGTTTCTTACTTCAAGGTCAAAAGTGGACATTACTGTTTTGCTTGGAGTTATACCTTGCAAATTTACAAACAAAGCAATCGAAATAAAACTAAATATAGCTATACATCATGACTTGACGTTGTCACGTGGCACGTTCAATGACTTCTCTGCAAGCTAGGTCACTGGTCAATATAACTTACTAATATTGCCGTTTTTCTTAAATTTCACCATTCTTCCAATCTACCAAGGGTTTGGAAGGAAGGAAATGATTTGTTAAAAAAGTATCTGAAATTAAATGATAAAGATGTTACGTTTACACGAAGTTTCAGATATTCGGCTTAGAATTAAGAGGTGCCACCTCTTTATTCAGTCGCCGAAGTCGCTAGTAATTCCGTTGGTTTTTCTTCTTTCGGGAATGCCCCAAAAATAGTGATTACTTTAGTGGCTAATCTAATAACAACAACATTTGCACGTGGCGGACACATTGTTTTGAGAGGGAATGAAAAGAGGCTGACTCCTTCCCCCCTTTTTAAAGCGGATCAGAGAAGATAAAAGTGCATTAGATAAAAATAGGACTCGGATGAATATTAGTGATCAGCTGGACGCTGGAATACATTGAAGGGCGAACCTGGGCTGATTACATATCCAGCTGTTGCGGATTTCCATATTTATTGGTAAGCATACAACACAGACTTGTCAAAAATATTGTACTTCAGTTACGACTTAAAAGAAAAATATTCGTGCATGGTAGGACGAGTGTTGCATCATATCAAACGCAAAATCAGAATAGGACCACCTACCGTATCCGACATAGCTAGGTAGTGGCTTTACAACGTTGACGTCATCAAATCTTGTGTTCCAGCTTTCAACTTAAACAGGCTGACCAACAGATGTCGCCGATCAACATAGGATTAATTAATGTGAAAAATGGTTGAGTTTCTGAGTTCGATGGAGAAATTGCATGGCTCATAATATGATCAAACGTCAATATTATCAAGTTTAATGGCCACCAAAGATGTTTAGGACCAATATCTTTCAAGATTCAGTATTATTCAGATTATTTGGCATATCATTTTTTTTTGCACGTAACGGCGACATTGAAGCTTTACAACTAGCTGATATTGGTGTGAAATTTCGGATGCTCCTAGTCTGTGCGCCTACGTCGCCGTTGTCATGGAGTTTACATCAACTTTCTGTGTATAAGGCTATGGCGTTATATGGTTAAGAATGCAGACAAACGAAGGGTATTCAGACATGCTGCTTTTCCCAGGATTCTGTTATAAATTAACTTTCTATTATTTCAATATGGCACAGACTTTGGTAAGAAATAAATCTTCATATGAAATAGGCTAAAATTATGAAGAGTGTTCCAACTGCTCGGAACTTCATAGAAAATGTGAGAAATTGCACATAAAGCATCAGACATTATTCGTTTATCATCTGTCTTTCATGAACTTAGGGAATGACATAATCTTAGCTTCCATAACAACCAGATAAAACATTAAAGTCCATTTTGAGGAAGTCAGTTTTGAGACATTTGTATCAGTAACTTAATAATGCATACATTATCCAGGGTAGGCAGGTTGGGTTGTTGGCCATACTTTTATTCCTCTCATGTACTAATGGCATTGATTTATTTAGGTACATAACAGTCATAATTGATATTCCTTTTTTCTTAGTCTATGTATGAATTGACCAATTTCTCTCTCAACTAATAGAATCAACTTGGAAGAAACTATTGAAATGTAAACCAACATTAATTAGACCTTTTAGCAATCACAAATAAGGAAATCGAACCAATTTGAAAACCACCCCATCTATAATCATCTGATTATTCGTACATTCCCTCTCTAAAGTCAAGTAGTGTTCTTGACTATATTAACTCACTTGAAGAGACAGCAGAAGTTAACAAATCAAATAATAAAAGTGAGCTGCATGAATTAGCTTTATTAGGCATTGACTCCATATGGCAACATAGAATATTGGTCCCATGGCCAATGGACCCTGCCAATATTGTTAGGTCCTTATTTAGACATAAATACTCATATCCACGGCGCATAGACTATCCTAAACTTCCTTTTGTTAAACTGGGATTCAGTTTTCTAAATGACGAATAATCTCACATTTTCACTCTAGAACGTTCAGTGATGACTTTTTGAAAAATGTGTGGTGTTTCATAATGACGTCTAAAGAGTTTTTAGTGAGAACTTCTAAGAGCGAGTAAAAATGAAAGACACTCCAGACAGTCCTATATATTACCAATCTGCCTATATATGGCATTCTGCATAGCAGTACGCCTGTATATGGCATTCAGCATACCAATACGCCTATATATGGCATTCGACATACCAGTATGCCATATATATGGCATTCACCGTACCAACATGCCTATATATGGCATTCAGCATACCAGTACGCCTATATATGGCATTCACCATACCAATATGCCTATATATGGCATTCAGCATACCAGTACGCTTATATATGGCATTCGGCATACCAGTACGCCTATATATGGCATTCGGCATGCCAGTTCAATGCATATTTTCTGGTTTTAACAGGATTATGTAGCTTTAATTTTGTAAATCGTTTTTTTTTTCCATTGTTTTTATTTGATCTGAGTTATCTATGATTTAAAATTTCAAGTGATTTCTAATTTTTACTCAGAAAACAAATGTTTGTTTATATGAGAAGAAAATTAAAGCACGGCAACTGTATTTCTCATTTCCATTTATTTTGAAAGATACCATTTGAATACATTGCAATAAAAATGGATTCTTTACGACTATATGACACATTAAATAATCACGTAAAGGTCAAAGTTAGTTTATTTAAGCCTCAAACACCATACTTAACATCATGGGTTTGTTTGTTTGTTTGGGGTTCTTTTTGCTTAAAAATACAGAATTTGAATTTCATCACTGATGATGTCACCACCACCCCACCACCCAAAAAATCTCTGTTTTAATGGAACTTTAGGAGGATAATAACATATATATGCAAAACTTTTTCTGGTAGTATTTATTTACTTATTATTATTTATTTTTAATTATAAAACTCGAAAAGCTTCTCCACGGCGCATCCACTATCCAAAACTTCTGATTGTTTGAGTTGGAGTTTTCCCGTATTTGACATGATAAATGTTCGACAAGTTTTTTTAAAAAAAGGTTACGGGATGAAACATAACGATAACCAGATTTAACACCATATATAGAGTGCCTTCTTACATAGTTTTATCTGGGTGTAGAACACCGGATAAAAGAATATCTCGTAATTGTGTACTTTCTTTCTCTTATACTCCACAAGCATATTCGCAAAATGCTCTCTCTCTCTCTCTCTCTCTCTCTCTCTCTCTCTCTCTCTCTCAGCTTTAGTGAAACATCTGTTGCAGGATCCATGTGATTCATTTCGTTCGTTCATGTTGATTCATATATAGACTACACATGCTTGATTATATATTTATAACTATGCATACTATTTCTCACAAATTTTGGGGTATGAGTGGGGCTTATTAATAGAAGTTCTCAGTGGACACAAATTGTAAATCCTCCCTTTTGAAACAAGAGACTAGTCTGCGGACATGAAATTGAGGGTCATGGGATATGAAAAATATTATTTGTTGGTGATCCTTTGCCGCAGAGTTCCAGAGCAACTTGGTGTATGTTTTGCCATCTGTATAAAAAAACAGTGAACGGAAATTCTCAGTGGTAAGTGAATTATTAAAGTTACGATAGTACATAAATTGACCTTTATTAAAATTTGTACACATCTTTCTCTTCAAGGTCGAGATGATTTGTTTCTCATTCAAAGTATAGTGGATGCTAAGGATACTAAAATCCATATCGTCTGGCCACCAATACGGAAACAGTATTCTTTGAATGAATAATTAAAATCCATATCGTCTGGCCCCCAATACGGAAACAGTATTCACTGAATGAATACGCTATAGAGATTTTACATGTCTGAATGCCAGTTTTCATTTCCGATCAGACAGTCGCACAAGTAGATGCATCTGTCTTTCTGTCTATTGTCTATATCTTTCTGTCTGTATATCTGGTGAAAAAATATAAGCACTGGAGTGAGCTTTGCTTTATTTACAAAAATTGCAAGATAAATAATACAATACGCATATTTGATACCCCGAGTACGATCTTGAACCATACAAATCAACCATGGGGTTTTTGTATTATTCAAGTGAAGAATTTAACATTAGGTATTGTGTGAGCATAAAAATAGCCAAGTTTAATATATGTTATTTTGTTTAATTATTACCCCTGACTCTGAAACAAAATTTTATTTCATGTACTTTGTATCAGTGTTTTAGATGTGATCAGGGGAAATATCTTGTCCTGTAACTGTATGCTTATAAATCTATTATCCTTTATGTGGCTTGAAGTTACCGTCTATACTCGCTTTTAAGTTGAGTCCAACTGCCAAATACACAGACACAAACCTGCTGTCACATAATGCGCTTGCAGATCTGGGTTTATGCAGTCTCTTCTGACTAATTAGCGTAATAAACAAATAAGACTATGATCTTCCGGCTCATCGACAGATCAGGGCCTCTTTTTACTGTTGTTCTCGACTTATAAGCGAGTATAGACGGTTCTTGTCAAGGATGCAAAACATACAACGATACCATCAATGATTACCATATAATACACAGGGCGCATAGAAACATGTAGTGATTGATCTCCGTATTTGGAGCCTTTAAGGAAAATAAATGTCATGTGATGGAAATTTTGACTCTCAGTGTCTAAAAAAAAAAAAAATTTCTGTCTGAAAAACACTTCGGTTAAAATGTATTTAATCTCTGAAAGACTTTTTCATCTGAGAGATATCCATTGTTCAAACTCTGCGAATTCCATTATCTTCTGTGGTATCATATTTCGTGGGTTTTGAAAAATGACATCTCTTGGGTGCTTAAATATATTGATTTAGGATTGCTCGTCCATAGAAGAATTCTTGATAGTTGGTTCTTTAAGTCTGTGATTAGTAGCCACCAAGAAATCCACGAAAATATGTACCCCACGAAAAATAGTGAATTAACAGCATATCATTTGGTATCCACGGAGTCCATGCATGAAAATATTAATTTCGGAAGATTAAAACAAGTTAAGAACTCTGTGTACCATTCTTGTCAGCAGATGCTCTTTTACATAAGTTTTACCGATATAAATAATGTAAGTTCAAGTGTGTATTTATTAGTCCTCATTTCCGTGCGGTGTGTCATATTGGTTATTATCGTAGTTAATATTGTCATAGCTCAAACTTCCTTGGTTTTGATCGTCATCGCTTTTGCCATGAGACGTATTCATGATGCTCATGTTGAACTGCTCCCGCTCCACAAGTTTCTTCGTTCGCAGGAAATACAACAGGGCCGCACCCAATACCATTCCGGGAATGAACATTCCTATAGCAATTCCAGCCATGGCCGCTTAACAAGAAGGAGACAAAAATAGAACGTTTAAGTTTTGAAACAAAATTATGCAAATAAATCAAATCCGCGTATGATGTAATGGCTAGGACAAAAAAATCGAAGAGTTATACCTAAGTTTCCGTTTGTCTAAAATCGTTAGAAGACGAAAATTACAAAATATTACATCTTTGCTAGCCAAGGTTCCGATATGTTAACCCTATCTCTACCTTGGCGGATCGAGCAGATATTTTAGTACTTTGTCCTAGCGACGTCTATTGGATTTCATGAGTTGCCTCCCTAAATATGTAATGTCAACTAACCAATAGCGTGTAACAGCGGTGCATTGTACATCGGCCGAAAATGGTGGAGGCAATTGACTTTAAAAGGATACTTTCTAAGTTTCACATCGAAAGTATGACTACGTACCTGAGAGAAGCCAATACAGGTGTATTTGAGTGAAAGGTATTTGCATAAACACGGACCAGCAGTGGAAAATTGCTTATTTATGAGTCCATTCAAGTTGTGTGCTCCCCTTGTCTCTCGATCATGTAGGAACAGAATTTAAACATGAACAACTTAATTTTGATTGGATGCGGTACAAACCCGAAGCACAGAAATATCTGCTCGATCCTCCAAGGTGTAGCATATCGGAACCTTAGCTAGCGAAGATGAAAATATTACTACTTTATCATTAACAAGATCAAGTTGTCGAATCGTGAAAATAAATGGTACACACTAGTAATGTTTCGCAGCCAAATCCATTTTCCGTGCCTGAAGAAGTGAAATCAAGCACATAGAGGTTGATATTGAATTTTTATTTGGCCCAAGTGCTTCTTTACATTCGCAAGGAGTCGAGTGATTAATTGCCCGGACGATTGATTTCAGTATTCTATTCCTGCTAGCATTATCATATCATTGGTGTACAAGTTTTGTATTTGCTGTCTGACTATAAACTTGAAGCGAAAGTGATCGCTTTAATGTATATTTTTCACTTTGATGTTATGTTCTTTTTGCACTTTTTGCTGGGACTTACCTCCGTTATAGCCGGTGGTCACTTCTTGAACTGTATTATTTGTCAATGGGCTCGATGAGGACTGGACATACTGGCCTGTAAGAATTGAAAAAGATAATAGAAAGAGCAAAGATATTAAATAAACACACAATTTCTCATGTTACTGATCAAAGTTAGGGAATTATATTCTTTTTAAATATGGTTTGAAACTACAAATAATGTTTCACTGACAAAATCCAACTTACGACTTAAACGGGTAATGGCAATTACGTAGTACATTGGGGCGAATCCAGGAATATCGTTGGGGAGTGTAGGTAAGCAAAAAGGCAAGAGATTTGTGATATTGAACCCATGGGGACACCAGTGGGGCGAAGCCCTCAGAAACTCTTGTGTTGTGATGCGTTTTCATAGCATAATTATAACTATCTTACTCTAAAAAAAAAGTAATCTATAAAATATTTTGGTCGAAAAGCGCTCATTTTTAAGTAGGGGAGGGCCTGCCCGACCGCCCCTCCATCCCAGTTTACACGTTTATGCACTACATTAATTCCTCAATTCGGTACGCATCTAATATGACAGAGACCATCCGTGGATATTTTAAAGATCTAACCTTGGTTTTTCTAAGGAAGAAAAATGTTAGACACCCTTGAATTATAACTTTAAGATGATGGTTACGGTATTACCCTTTCATAAAACTTTAATCATATATAAATATATCTTAAACCGCAAAGACCATCTATAGAAACATTTAAGCCTTCAAATAGCGCAAATTATAAACAATGAGAGGATCTACTGTTTAAAGGATCTAACGTGAATAAAAAAAACTGCGAGAATCTACTGTATAAAGGACCTAACGTTAATAAAACACCGACAGAATATACCGTATAAAGGACCTAACGTTAATAAAACACCGACAGAATCTACCGTATAAAGGACATAACATGAATAAAACACCGACAGAATATACCGTATAAAGGACATAACATGAATAAAACTTATTTGATGATTAAAGTAGCTTATGGTTCTTCAGCAGGATTCATCAGCAAGAAATACGTGATTTAATTACGTGTGTAGAGATCGCATCCTTGTAGTGGCTGAGTTGTCCCCCCTGAATTGGACGCTGTTTGGGAGGACAGAATTCGGCAAGATGATGTGGCGCCACAGAAGGCAAAGCTTTTGCAATCACTTCCGGAATTTTCTACGCACAGCTTAGAGCAGTCTTCGACAGTAACATTAGCAAACAGCAAGTTCTGGCCGACCGTTATTGGTTGTGCAGTTGAAGATAACGTGAAGTCACTAAGATAATTTCCTATGAATAAAAACTGAATTGTAAATGTAAGTAAATCACATAGGCAGAATCTTTATCAAGACTTGTATTACTTAAATTAGCAAACAACAATACATAGAATTTGGGATATTTATCCCCCCAAAAAAAGGAGTCATTTAAGAACTCACCATGATACCACAAAAACAAAACTGTTGGTGAACAAAATGGCCCAACTGCAGAGTTAAACAGTTGTCGATGTCCATTGGGTTAGCCTGATGTATTGTTGATGAACAAAATGGTCTTATTAGAGAGTTAAGCTGGTTTGTAGAGGTAATTTTATATAAACTGTCAACATCAACTTTAAAATATTATGCAGCCAGCATTGAGGGTCGAAGTAAAACTTAGAGACACACAAGCCCCTTTAAAGCATATATAGACTGTACGTACTGAAACGGTATGTATATATAAATTATTACAATTGCACGTACTGAAACGGTATCTCGATATATAAATTATCACACTTCACATACAGAAATGGTATGTATATATAAATTATTTCAACTGCACGTACTGAAACGGTATGTCTGTACGTAAATTATTACAACTGCACGTACTGAAACGGTACGTATGTATGTAAATTATTACAACTGAATGTTCTGAAACGGTATGTCTGTATGTAGATTATTACAACTGCATGTACTGAAACGGTATGTCTGTATGTAAATTATTATAACTGCACGTACTGAAAAGGTAGGTCTGTATGTAAATTATTACAACTGCATGTGCTGAAACGTTATGTCGATATATAAAGTATCACAACTTCACGTGCGGAAACGGTATGTATATGTAAATTATTACAACTGCACATGCTGAAACGGTATGTCGATATATATTACACTTGCACGTGCTGTCTATGTATAAATGTTTTACAACATATTTTCAGTATTATGTGACCTCATACATTCCAACATGATCAGTTTTGCAGAAACGTCCATCTATTAAGAAAAAGTTGACAGTAATGTGGCATCCTGTTAATATTTTAAGCATTTATTCCAGGACTCGCTACTAAATCAGCATGAAAATTAAAGCACTCACGTTTATAATGGGAGCATTGTCCACTAGCTGTAAGTGATACTGGTGACACAATCAGGGCACGGCTCTTCCTTAGATAGCAGTTCATTGTGCCCGGACAGTAATCGAAAGACTTGCAGGTGTAGGCGTTATAGTTTGTGCACTGACGAGCGCACCAGTTGACATCGGGTACGTTCGTCACTGCTGTATCATGCATGGTGATCGGTATCATACCAGGGGAAGCGACATAGCTGTCCAGATAGTTTCCTTGCAACGTATGAAAATGTTAGCAGTGTTCTATATAATAATTACACACGTATATAAAAATATAAATTCTATGGTGGTGGAAATACTTCTTTTACAAATAATAATAAGTATGAAAAATACAAACTGCACGAGCATACGAAATGATGCTTTTCTATGGAATAGGGTTCCTAAATGCACGTGTGGAAACTATTTAAATAGAATTAGTTTTCCAAGGATTTGTTGTTATTGTTTTGTTGGATTTGTTTTTCTTGATGTTGTTGTTTTCTTAACGTATTATCTGTTAGAGTCAAATATACATATTCGGATAAGTCTTTCCATTAATCATGGAGAATAATTATGATAAAACGGACAGGGACAGAGACCTGAAATTCCAATGACCACCTGTTTCAAAGGACAAGCTACCACTAAGATCATAATATCTTTTGAGTAAATGACTTACTTCCGTACACGTCACATTGGTTACTTTGTGTTGGAAGGAAGGGTGGGTTTTGATCAGGATGTGTCTTGCTGAGTTGACACACACCCGTGTCATAACAGTATGAAAACCCACGACAGTTGAATGAGCCTTGGTTAATGCACTGAGCGGCGCACTGATCGACAGACCCACCCTGAGTCTGAGCGTCGCTAGTTGCGTAGTTTGCGTTATGGCGATTGGCAGTAAAGTGTAGAAGGTTCATATCTGGAAATAGATGATATTGTATACAAAAGCACTATATGACTTTACTATATACTGCTTAACGAAATAAGTAGGTGTAGCCTTTATTTTATAAACCATGCAACTGTATTTCGACATGATGTGCTTACTTGCACAGAAAAAAAGGTTGATCTCTTTGAAAACACAACTTCAGTTGTCTAATTTTTTGTTTACGATGAAATTGCTCTCTGCGACGTCGTACTCAAGATATCTCATCATAGATTTCTCTTCAGATTCAGCTGATAAATACGATGATTTGAAGTACTACGTATGAGTAGGTAATGATCGTAGCCTTTTACACCATAAAGTAAAACACAACCACCCCGTATGAGTAGGTAATGATCGTAGCCGTTTACACCATAAAGTAAAACACAACCACCCCGTATGAGTAGGTAATGATCGTAGCCTTTTACACCATAAAGTAAAATACAACCACCCCGTATGAGTAGGTAATGATCGTAGCCTTTTACACCATAAAGTAAAATACAACCACCCCGTATGAGTAGGTAATGATCGTAGCCTTTTGCACCATAAAGTAAAATACAACCACCCCGTATGAGTAGGTAATGATCGTAGCCGTTTACACCATAAAGTAAAATACAACCACCCCGTATGAGTAGGTAATGATCGTAGCCTTTTACACCATAAAGTAAAATACAACCACCCCGTATGAGTAGGTAATGATCGTAGCCTTTTACACCATAAAGTAAAATACAACCACCCCGTATGAGTAGGTAATGATCGTAGCCTTTTACACCATAAAGTAAAATACAACCACCCCGTATGAGTAGGTAATGGTCAGAGCCTTTTACACCATAAAGTAAAATACAACCACCCCGTATGAGTAGGTAATGGTCAGAGCCTTTTACACCCTGAAGTAAATTACACGTTGAACCACCACGTACGAATTGGTACTGATGGACGCTTCTTATATCCTGAAGTAAATTACACATCTCAAATACTTTGTTACATATATGTAAATTCACTGAATTTATGACGTCAAAGTCTTGGTGGAGCCAATGCTAAGCTAAACAGTAAAATTTATATTTTTAAGCATCACTAAGACTGCTTGAATATCAACTCGACTCATCCGAGATACACTTAAAAGTTGGATGGAAAATATTATTATATAATACATAAATAATATGCAAAGTGTCTACTTACTACCGACAGTCTGGTTAACATCTGTCGGCAATATGTTAGAAGCAAAAGACGTTGCAGGAAATACTATGAGCTGTAAAAGAACACATGCTTGCGTGAAATGACTGGAAATACTATTAGCTGTAAAAGAATACAGGATTGCGAGAAATTTCAGGAAACTACTGTACATTTAAATTATATGCAATTGAAATAAAAGAGTGAACGATACATGATAAATAACGACAAATGTTTCAAGCACAGCAATTTGATTTTATTTCTGATGAAAGCATCTTCACTTAAATAAGGCACCCATCTTTCTTCAACATCACTCATGCAATAATGATGTCTACAACAGATTATTTCTTTAACTTACTTACATTGATATCTGTCTGCGTAAGATCTCTCACTCTCGTAATGACACATTTTCATAAAAAACAATTTATTACATGTTTGTTTTAATTTCACTTACATATTTTCTTCTTCATAAATGAAAACTGTCGACAAACAATTACATTTTGTGGCCCATTTAGACAGGTTGACACTTCTACCTTTCTCGCAATTCATTCCAATATTTCTTCCAGAAAATAAAACTCATCCAAACGCTTGTATTCAAAGGCTATCAATTGTGTTGGGGGACATATTCAGCAACTATCCAAAAAAAAAAAATGTCTGCTGGTACAAGATGCATGCTGAATGATGTGTGTTTTATGCTTCATCTATTTCTTATAATGGAAAGATGATGATTCTATGAATAGGTCTTATAAATTTGTTATATTATACCGTCCATGGTAAAAATGTTTGGTCTGTTTGAACTATAATTAAGACCTGAATGCATTACTACACAATGATATTTTAGGAGATCGCTTACCATTGAGCCTGCCTGTATGGAAACGTTCAGGAGATTCTTGTAGACCAGGTCGCGAAGAGCAATGAAAGCTTGACTTACAGTGATTTCAACATTATTCTGATTATTTACAGCCTCTGTAAATATATAAATGCTTTTTCAGTCTACTTGCATACTTAAATTGTAATGACATATATTGTTAGTTTACTTGTATTTGTGGCTATTTAATTTTGTGACATTTACGGCAGTAGCAATGTGCACTCTTGACCTGCCAATGTTACTAACTCCAGTCAAATACCACAGGTGATATCAAATAATGAGTTTAAAACCCAACGAAAGCGTTCTTAATACTTGCTGCCCCTCGCAGCTTAAATACAATCGCTGGTACGATTGGAGAAGTTCAGTTTTCCTACAGTTGTTAAGCCTCAGTATACCTTTGTCGTTGCATCTTACCATTTAAATGTTTCTTCACACTATAACCTATTAATATTGAACACATTTTTAACATTGTGATACCTTGAATTCACTATTTTCTATGAGATATCTATTTTCAAAGAGTCTGCAGTTTATACATTTTAAGACCCGACCTTCTGTTAAAACAATAGGACCTTTTCCCATTTCACGAATTTTTAAGTACTTTAAAAAATGTCATTTTCAGAAAACTATATAAGTTATTATCAAAGAAATTAATTTAACTTCGAATTACATGTGTGTTATTGACTGAAACGTTACTACAAATTTTAAAACGTAATATAAAGATGGGAAATAATAAACAAGATTCTTACTTACGAGAATAATGATCACATGATTCGTTGGCATTTAGTTGAGATCCATCAGGCGTGAGCATTCTGCTCAGCTGACAGATTTGTACTGCAGGGCAGTAGTCAAAACTTTGGCACTGGAATGACGCTTCAGTTCGACAACGTGACGCGCAGTCCATGGGATTTGATATGCTGTAGTAGTTTTTGTCCACTGTGTAAATGCCGACCTTGTTACTACTCTTTATGTAATCAACTAAAAAGAAACGGTCATAATTCAAAACTAGACACAACTGCCCTCAGAAAATGAGTAAACCCCAACTGATTCTAATCTACGGGAATTGGGTTAAAAGCTTTGCTATTTTTCACACATATAATTGAACACAACCAAACAGAACATTCCTTTATAATTTATATAAATCTCAGGCCACACGCAGGTAGAGTAAGAAAAAAGAAAAATAAATTAACATTTAAACATCAATTTTACCGCAAGTTTTTTTTTTTTATTGAGTATGTTACGTATATTTTATTCAATTGTTTATTTGTTAGTTTTAAAAAAAAATATTTTTTTTCATTACATGCTATTGTAATGTAATATTGTATGCTGGACGTGACCTTGTCTAAAACTGAGTTCATTTCTGCTTGACCTGATTGACTTTTTAAAAAAAAAATTATTTCATTTTATGTCAACAACTAATACATAGCTTCATTATTCTCTATGTTTATGAGCTTAATATCAGGATCTTTATTAACAGAAGAAGCAACTCTGTTGATTCGGGTCAGGATCGTGGACTTTCCTAAGTGAATTTTACAGGTTATGGTTTTGATTTTGTAAACATCAGGATCTTTCTAGAAGGTTATTTTCCATTAGGTAATGGTTTGTTTTTTTATATAGAAAATGTTAATTGTGACCTGAGGTCAAGTAGAGAACTATATAATCCTGTGATAATAATAATAATAATAATAATAATAATAATAATAATAATAATAATAATAATGACTTTATTTAATGAGGGTAACACAGTTGGCTAAAAACTAATATACCTTGAGGCCCTCATACAGAGGAATTTATTTATTTTACCTGCATCTCTGAAGCCACTGGATATATTGGGTTTGGAAGAAGGAAATAGAGTGGGCATTTCTAATCTCAACTGGAATACTATTCCAGAGCAAAGTTCCAGAGTATTGGAAACTTTTTTAAAAATAATTCCTTATTTGGTTTGGGACTTTTACACTGTTGGGTTGACATGGATCGCATGTGGGGAGTATTGCCAGGTAGCCTATAATGGAACAGTGATTGCAAATATTCAGGAGCACTATTATTGAATATCCCGTACATTAATTTGGCTTTTCTTAAACGGATTCGGTCTTTAATAGGTAATATTTTTAACTTACCAGCTAAATTTTCCTTGCTTTGTTTCTGGATTGATATTAGCCCAAATGCTCTTTTTTGAAGATGTCCCAGCTTTGCTATGTTTTATCATTTGAATTACCCCATACTGTATTACAGTCGTCTAAATTGGGTTGTATGTAATTGTTATAAAATAGTTTTCTGTGCCTTTCAGGGAGAAAATGTCTTAACCTACTGAGAGGCCATAAACTTGAACTGAGTTTTTTTCACTGATATGTTTGATATGTTTAGTCCATGATATGATATTATCTACCAAAACACCAGGTAGTCTATCATGACAGACCATTTGCAAATTTTTATCCTTCAATGTCATAGTTCATCACTATCAAGATTTGTCCTTTTTTGCCGTGTTGAGATAAGTAATAATTTAGTTTTACCAGTATTTACCACCATGCCATTGCATGTACACCAGTTGTCCAGTTTGTTTAGGGCATTCTGTAAAGAAATTTCGAGTTGATGCTTTGTGTTTTGGATGTCTGACAATGTTGTGTCATCTGCATAGAGATCTGTAGATGATATTGAGTCCCTTAGTAAAAGTGGTAGGTTATTAATAAATAAAATAAATAGTAATGGACCTAAAATTGAACCTTGTGGTACTCCATATCTAATTGTTCCAGGTTCAGACAGAACATTATTTATATAAATATAATATATAACTCGTAATATGATTGTGAGGACTTGGTAATTCGTTCTTTAATATCTAGCACTTTTAAGTTGTATTATATATTGTGACCAAGAGTTTTGAGCTGGAATCTTTTTTGTTCAAATTATTGAATTTAAGTGATTATTTTCTCTGGAAATACAAACGTGCTCTGATAAAATTCTTGGATAAAGACATTCACTGGAATTTATACTGAATTCAACTTGGAATTATATTACTATGATTCAACAAAAGACTGTTGACACATCAACACTCTAATAGCTATAACAGACACGTCATCGCCTTCAGTTTTGGGACTTCTTTGGGACTTGTACTGAATTTTATTCAGGACTTTAAATTACTAGGACTGGTGTCTGTAATTCTTGGGTTATTTTGGGATTTAATTCGCAATACCGAAAGTTAGTTTTTTCTCATTTTCACTTTGTATTCTAGGGAAATAAATTATTTGTTAAATTTTACAAATCTTGCTTTCTTTCACTCTTTTCTGTTACGTATTTTAAGAGCATAGACTCGTAACAAGTAACACCTATCGCAGCTCAGAACGAGGATTCTTACACACATGTGCAACATATTTATATGTAGTTTAAGTATAATAGAATTGATATCTAACTGCCTGATAACAAAAATCAATTCAAATAAATAGCCTGTACATAAACAGAGTATTTCTATTCCTTTTATAATGCTGTGTAATATTGTTATAACTGTAATATCAATTATGTAAACTTCTTCATTATAATTTCCGAGAATATGTATAATTGTACAAATGAATTTTAATAATTTTACCAGTGTTGAAATAATTCCCATTGAAATCATTTGTTCAAGTTTTACGACATATGATTTAATATAAAATAAGGTTTCCAAAGTAGAGAGCTCTCACTTGAAAAGAATGGAGAAATGAACATAACGTAGTTTCATCACTAATGTGGTTTTTATCACATGCGTAACACTTTCTGTTGTGATGTGGTATATTTTCCCCACTGTCCTGCCTCTTCCAGGAGTCTGTGATAACTGTCTGAATTTGAACGATGGTAAATATGTGTTTCGGTATAGATATAACAAGTAATTTTGAAAATGGATGTCCTGATGGGCGACTTTTGCAATCCATTCTTTATAATATGCCGTTTATGGTTTGGTCAATTTAGCGTTTGAGCTCAGGGAATATAGATAAAGTCCTGTTAAAAGAAATCGATTTTTCCAATAGAAATCAGAATGTTTTTGACCCATTTAATCCATTTTAATAACTATCGATTTTTACTCGTTATAATTTTGTTTTTAATTTGTTTATTATTTTTTTTTTCCATGCATAATTGTGATTCAATATCCAATCAAGTGAGATTTGATGTAAACATCTATTCGCTTGCAATCCAGTTCTGAATGCAGCATCTGAATTTGGTTATGTACGTAAGGACTCAATTAGTAGAGGATTTTCAAGCTCCCGCCCCCAAACATCCAAACAGTAAACATAAGTGCAACTGGATACATAAAAAGATGCAGTGGCAAATGGACGGGGATGTGCAAGTTACATATTCTTTTAAACAGAAGATGCGTTGCTGTTTTCACTTGTTTCACAGCGTTAAGCAATGAACAGTTCTCAGAATAAAAGCTCCATGATACTTAAACGCAGCACATACAGAAACAGTATTTTTCCAAGTTTAAATTAAAACGGATACATTTTATCTGTACCAAATATCATGATGTTTTTTCTTTTTCTTAAAGTTATTATTAAGTTTCCAACGTTGAACATACTCGTAAAACGTACTCGTAAAACACGTTCATATTGTCCTGGAACGCACCTGCATCAGTTACAACTATTACAGCATCGTCCGCATACAATAAAATAAAAACTTTGAGATACTTTGAAGAGTAAAAACCTAACAAAAATCTATATTCACAGCCAGATAATTTCATTAAAATCTAACAAAACTATATTCACAGCCGGACACTTAGTACCTCGCAAGAATGATTCCAAATCATTAAACAACAATGAGAATAATGCCCGTGTTATAGTTTCTGCTTGCCTATCCCCACAAAACGTTTGAAAAACTGGAATATTTTCTAGCAAACATCACACAGGACATTATGTTCAGATGAACAATTCTATTAAATAAATGTTCTTGACATTATTTCTGAGCAAATCAGCCATAACATCATAACGGAATCAATAGGATTGCAAAAATCGATAAAGAACAGAACAGTTTGTTTTTTCTTCTGAATTTCAGGAATTATGTTAGGACATGTAGTGCAAATTTGAGATCCGTTGCTGACTATCCAATCTGTATTCCGGCATGGTTATATTATTAAAAAAAAGAATTATTGTGTTTCTGATATTTAAGATAGCCATGAATAATTACCAAGACAGCTTCAAATTGTTATTGGATAATTACGTAGACAGCTTCAAACTGTTATTGGACTATAACTTTCAGAGACAGTTAGGATCCCCGCTACACTTATAAACACACTTATCATTCCCTGACACAAAAATCTGAGATTATTCCAGGGATGTATTTAACATATACATTGTTAATTTTATCATTGTGAGGTATACTTGAATTATTCATTGTTGATTTTATCATTTGACGTATTGAATGCATCCTAGAATCTCTCCATGGCGAGTTCAGTTTGACATCATTATCGATATATATTTTATCAGTGCTGTCATCCTCAATGTATTTATTTAAATATTTAATGTATTCATTTAGCGGAGATAATGTAGGGATAAACTGATGTTGTTTTCTAAACCTATGATATTTTTTTTATAAAAAGCTCAGTTATTTACTTTTAAGATTTCTAATTTTGTTTGTAGTTGATTGACAGGGATTTGTGAGGTGTATTTCACTCATAACACGTTTGGTGCATGCTTTTGACTTTGACGTCCGAACCAACGTTTATCTGAATCATTTTGGTTATTGTTATCAATTATTAACGCATTATCTTCAAACCTCTTTCAGTTAACTCATTAAATAATTTGGAAGCTAAACGATGTTTATCATTAATAACTGCTTTATTTGTTCCGTAAAAATATTGTGTTGTGCTTGTTTATTTCAGCGATTTCATCACAATTAATGTTTTGACAAAATTAATCATATTTTCTTCTTTCCACTTTGGCTTCTCAAAAGATAGTTTATATTTCTGTGGATGTATTATGCTATGTATATCTATATATTTTGTAACTCCTGGTACATGATTTTATAAGTTTTGTAATTTTTATTCAGGGTTGTAAATTGTATAGATTATATCTAGTTGGTGGCGTAAGTGCATATGGTCTGTTCTAAGATATTAAAGAACGCAAATTGCGTACGATCTATAAATAGATGCTTAAGTGCGTCATGACAGTTACAAATAATAGAATTATTAGTAAACATGTTTACGAAATTAGGCCTTTTTCCCATTGGGCAGATCGGTCAGGTGATATCTTAGAAGAATTAAGTAAAATCTTAATGGATGAGTTAAGTCACATGAATAGGTATCTTGAAACATTAGAATCAATAGTAAAATCTGTGACGTAGGGTTATGATGATAAATATGTTCGTAATAGACATTGTATATAAGGAGAGAAATGAGCAATCTGATTTCGTTCCTATTTTGGAGTCATTCTTATTTCTTGTGTTCCTGTTGTAACATTAAGTCTGCAGACCTGTGTTATGTTGTATTTAGAGGAAAAAAACCCCATTTGTTTTGACCGTTGAGTGGAAACAGAAAGTCCTCATGTTTTGGACTATGATATTATTCTAGAACTATTGTGAATTATTCAAACGAGTTCTGGACAACGCCATTTTGGCAACATCACGATTCTTGGCGGAGCAGTGCAGTTTTATATGAAGATTTAGACGGGACACAAATACCGCACACCATAATATAGGTCTTCCTTGCTTATGAAAGGTGCTGATTGATTTTGGGCCAGTATATGTGGTCTCATTCTATTTAAATTACAGTCACGTGATGCGAGAATGTCTTGTTAACAAACACTCCTATACCTCCACTTTAATAGATGTGATTCTGCTTTTTAAAACTTAGATTCTGGTATAATTACTATATCGTGAGTGTCTAATTTTTCAACTGCACAGATAACATCGTAACTCTGTATAAGGTTAAAGAAGTCAGTATCCACAATTGTGCATTTACGTTTAGGTCCCAAAACGTTGAGTGATCCAGATTTAATTTTCTTGAGAACAATGCACGTAAAAAGGTAGACATATGCTTTTATATCAGATGTTCCTTTTCTGGACCACTAAAGATCTATTAATGCAAACGAATGAACATTCTGCAATTGCCCTTGTTTACGGTAATTGGATAAGGGAGTTTATCTGTGAGCAAAGTCAGTCTCAAGTCTGCTGCACTTCATGATTTTGAGCCTCTGTACCAACATACAGAACATATCTCCGTTGACACGTCCATCAATCATGAATTTTGCAGTGAATTTGATGGCGAATTTGGATTTCAGGTGTTTTTCTTTCAGATATTTTACATCTGCTGTTAGTGGTTTGAGCGCGTTGATGATCTATTGTACCTATCTAGGGTTTACTCCAAACTTTGAGCTAAAAGGTATTGGAAAGTATACGCTCTACATCCTGATAATCGCAAAATGCAGCGATAAAGGGTATGTGATGTATTGTAATTGAACGGCTAGAATTTAATCGATTGAAGGTATGTGCCATATTGGAAATGACTGGCGGGAACTTAATTGCTTAAAATTGTAATGAATACAAACTGGTTAAGTTCAAGATTGTCAAACAAAACTCCAGAAATCACGTTTTAATGTGCAGCCTTGGTCGACCACCTCTGGTAAACTCCAAAATTTGATGTTGGTACGCTTTTGACGTTCCTCAACTGACATGTATTGCAATATAGTTATTACGTCATCCTTTACATTTGTGCACAGAGGAAACTAACAGACGAAAAGAGAATAAAAAGACAGAAGAAAAAGACGTGAAAGCAGAATTCTTTTCAATGGGAGCCTCTGACAAATACTCATAGACAAAATCACTCTTGTCTTCAACAAGATAACTAAACTGATACTTAAGAGAATGAACGAATTATTATATCTCTTAAGAAACTGTTTTGTGGTCCACCACTAGGCAAGCATGGGATCTCAACTTACGTATGACTGGTGCTTGTTCCACCATGATTGCTGTGTAGTAAATTTCGTTCCCTTTAAAGGTGATCTGAGCATTTTGGAATCGGAGAGGTGAAACAGATAAGAATGCAGCCAGCGTTAGCCGAACGTTTTTCTGGAAAATCCTCAGTCTACCGTCGAGATTTGGATGATATGAACCTGTGTGCAAATAATGATATTATTTGTATCACTGTAGTGACAGAAGTAGTAGTAGTAGTAGTTTTTGTTCTTGTTGTTGTCGTTGCTGCTGTTATTGCTCTGGTATTTATGTTTGTAGTAGGAAAAGTCGTATAAGTAATAGTAGTATTGCTTGTGGCAATTTTAATTCTTGGAGTTATAGAAACAACAGTAATAGTAACATCCTGTTATTCGTTTTTTTCTTCTAATAGGAAGAAGATAATTCTTATTAGAATTGCATAATGGAGCTTATATTTCTCACCTGGATTGCATAACAAGAAGCTTGATGTCATAGCGATAGTGGTGTTGCGCGAGGTAAAATGACTGCCCATTAAAGATCATTGAAATTAATTAGATCATGGCCTTCATTAGAAGACGGCCTTCATTAGATCATGGCCTTCATTAAAAGACGGACTTCATTAGATCACGGTCATTTGTTGCCAATAACGGCAAATACTAAGTATATATCATTAGTGTTGATTATTTGAATACGTGCAAGAATGTGTCCGAACCTTTCATGAAAAAAACCTATCACAATAAAGCAAATGCTATATCACTGTTTCTCTATTTGATAAATTCTTATTAAAATCTAAAGAAATGAAACGTTACTCCTAACAATTTGAACAAAATGTATACGACGAGACTGCAATTCATTTGAATATAATGAATACAGTGGGACTGCAATTCACTTGAACATAATGAATATAATGGGAAGGCAATTCATTTGAAAAGAATGTATACAATGGGATTGCAGTTCATTTCAATAGAATGAATACAAATGGGCTGCAATTCGTTTTGAAAAGAATGAATGCAATGGAAGTGCAATTCATTTCGCTCAAGAGTTGGCGGTAAAGCTGCTTATCTGTCAGGTATCTATTCTATTTTGAGCTAACCCATGAATCCTCGATTCGACTCATCTGTAACCTATGGACCGAACTACTTTTGAAAGCTAATAAAAGGCCTAACCTTTATTCTTGCATAATGGCCTAATTTATGAAACACGAATCATTGATACAGCTTATTCTTGCTTAATTTTTTAGCCAAATAGCTCATATGTGTTTTTCTTTTAGCTTGATGGGTATAACGAAAGAAAACATGTCTTCAACCAAGCGAATATTCAAAAACAATTCTGATCCATGACGCGACACCAAAATCAAAGAAAGGGAAAAGCTAAGAGTGGTCTATCTAGACAAGGAAGACTTGGTCTGGTTTATGTATGTGAGATTTACGGGAGACTTGGTCCAGCTACGTCTGTAAGGTTTTGGGAGACTTGATCCGGCTATGTTTTGTAAAACTTATTGGAGACTTGGTCAGGCAACGCAAGTGAGATTTTTATTAACAAACATTAAACGAAAGAGTCTCACCTTGAAATGTGATCAGAAACATCTTCTGCTGATCTCCAGTGAAGCACGGCAGAACATTGAAGTTTGAAAGGTCTGGATGTTGCTCATTGAAGTCGAAAAAGTTGTATGTCAATGAAAAGGCACTCTAAATAAGAAATAGAGTAATAAATATTGGCTTGCATTTTTATCCCCTACTGCGTCTGACAAATCTAATCTTCAAGCTTTTGTCTCAAAGAGATAATCCATTCTACAGAAACAAGATTATTTCTGCTTAATTTATAACCAGACCATATTGAACCTTTGAATGCATTCTGAATGATATCCTTGTAAAAATAATAGTTTAAACTGAATATTTTTCACAACGTTATATTATCTACTCATGTTGCTGACCGCTTCAGTGATATGACTGTAAAATTGTTAAAGCTACTTAAAAATCCAAAAAACACAAACACACACTCATGTTGCTTGTTGCCTTAGAAAATGTTATTATTTAATTTAATGACATCATCACTGGAATTTTCCTCTGGTTTGGTCAATTAATCAGTTTATATGATATAGCAACCAAACTGCTCTGTTGTGTTTTCTGAATCACATCCAGAACCCCAGATGCCTAAGAAAGTCATCTGTTGCTTACTTCTATTCAATGTTGTCAAATAGAATGATGATGCATAATAAAATCATCCGTTGCATATTTCTATTCAATGTAGTCAAACAGAATGATGATTAGTAGGATGCGACTGATTTGCTTTCTGACAGTGAACCAGGTTGTCTTTCCTTTTTCAATTTTGTTGGTCATTTAAAATTTATTCCTATGACTAATGTTTAATAGATTATGATGTTAAGTGATCTATTCTCCAACAAGATCAGATAAACGTTCATAAGAGAATATAACTTGGGAGACATTAGGAATAGACAGGTTCCATGTTTGAATTATAATCGAATGTGCTGTTTTATTTTATGTTTTACTTGGTTCGTTGCTTCTACATGCCTTTTATATTATACCATTATAATGTACAGATTTTGACCAAACCTTTGTAACAAGCAGTGGACGGCTAAAATCACATCACGTGATGCTGAAACCTAAAGTTATTAGTTCATAACTCCAAAAAGATATTACTCATTTGTCCATGGGCCATTCTTGTGTGCTGACGTAATTTCATAACAGTGGTTAAAATATAGTTCTAATATTTATTACTTGATATTCATTATTGTCTTTATACCTATTTATAATTCTAAGCTTTTATATATATATATATATATATATATATATATATATATATATATATATGTGTGTGTGTGTGTGTGTGTGTGTGTGTGTGTGTGTGTGTGTGTGTGTTGAAAGGATACAAAACTTCAACAACATGTATCAAGAATATATTGTCATGTGTATGGTCGTAAAACGATACATAATTTCAACATTATCAACCAATAATATACTGGCAAGAGAATTACTTACATTTACGGCATCAGCAACAAGTTTTACTGGCTGGGTATTGACTGGGGTACCAGATTCTTGGGACATTTCATTCCAATCATCCTTAAAGACCATGGAAAACAATAATAAAATTATTTAATAAAAACAACAAACAAACAACGGCAGCAATTATCTTTGGGCTCTTCGAAGAAAATGAAGAGACTATATGAACCTGTTTGTGATTCCCGTAGTGAGTTCAATAGTGCGTGGCGTGCACAAAGTCGGGCAACTCCTGTAAACGGGCTGTCCACACATATTTTAAGAAAATTCCTCACTTTATCTGCATTTTGTTACGTGTAGGCTCGTACAATAATAACAAGAGAAAAGAGTGAAGACAACAAGCTTTGTATATTTTAACAAAATAATTTATTTCCCTAGAAAACAATGTAAAAATTGGAAAATAGGACTTACGGTTTGTGAATATTATCCAAAATTTAATCCTAAGAATGAAAAATACAAGTCCTATCACTAAATAGTTCTATTAGAATCCAAGTTCGAATCTTGACGACGTTCCAATATGGAAGGCGATGATGTCAGATGTGGTCCTTGTACAAAATAGCAACAATTCCTCAATTGAATCACAGTTTATGTTTCCAAATAATTCCAGAATAAATTTCCACTGAATTTCTTTCTCCCAGAATTTATAAAACAGTACACTCGTTTGGTTTTCTAGAGAATAAATTCTTAAATTGCAAAACAAATGAACTTCAAAAACAATCTGGTTTCAACAATAAAATAACCTATCCGGCCTTCTAGGTATCAGGATTACAACTGACTGACGAGCGCTCATAAAGGGTATTATATCCACCCTAATTATCATCCCGTTCTCGCGAGACAGACTACGTGGTCTCCTAACACTTGAAACAACGCAGTAAGAAAAATGCAATTTATCACGTAGGAAGAACCCCTATCTATTATCTCTCTGAAATAAATATAAAAATAAAACATTGTTTATCTGACTAGACGAAATGACCTTGGCAATAGCCAATCGTTCTCGCGTATCGCTTACACTACCGCGGACCAAGGTAAACTAAAAATATTACTAATGTAATACGTTTCACGACTTAGATAAACAGAATTACTGAAAAAGAATTTCGAATCCCATGAAAATAATCATTACAATAAAATGTAATGAAACAAAAATAAAATAATAAAGAATTTAAAACTAACACACAAGCAATTTAATTACATATACGTAACACTTCCCCCATAAAGAAAAAAGAAAGATTTATATAATAAAGCTTTCTTTTTTACCAGCTGTAAATTATACATGAGGCAGACAAAATTACATACGAAAATTCTTATGAATTATATAAAGTGTATATGAAATAATATTTCTATACACGGGAAAGTGCATCTGCAATCAAATTGTCTTTTCCCTTCATGTGCCTGATGTTGAGATTATACTCTTGCAAAAACAAACTCCACCTTAATAATCTTTGATTTTTATTTTTCATCTTGTCGATGAAAGTAGGGGGGTTGTGATCACTATACACAACAACCGGAGAAGGAGCTGAGATAATATAAACTTCAAAATGCTGTAATGCCAATATTAAAGCCAAACATTCCTTCTCGATTGTTGAGTAATTTCTTTGGTGCTTATTTAATTTCTTAGAGAAATAGCACACTGGGTGATCAACACCATTTCTGTCTTCTTGAATCAATACTGCTCCAACCCCAACGTCACTCGCATCCACAGATAATTTAAAAGACTGATTGAAATTTGGAGCTGTTAGAACCGGCGCACTTTCGAGTATGGCTTTTTATCCTCCGAAAGCTTCCTGACATTTTTCGGTCCACAGAAACTTGTTTCTCTTACTTAACAAATCTGTCAGGGGTTCAGCAATATTGGAAAAATTGGAACAAAACTTTCGATATTATCCGGCCACACCCAAAAATCGCATTAATTGCTTTTTACTGACAGTCACAGGAAAATCAGAGATAGCTTTGACCTTAGCATCAATAGGTTTAACTTGATCATGTCCCACAATATGTCCTAGGAAAGTTACGCAAGCACGGCAACTCACTTTTAGATAAATTGATTGTCAAATTATCATCAGTGAGTCTTTCAAAGAATTTCCGAATCGTGGCTAGATGTTCTTTCCAGCTGTCGTTGTAGATGATGACATCATCAATATAAGCATCACAATTATCTAGACCAGAGGTAATCATATTCATCAAGCGTTGAAACGTACTTGGGGAACCCTTCATCCCAAACGGCATTACCTTATATTCATTGAGTCCATCTGGAGTCACAAATGCCAAAATTTCTTTCGCTCTTTCCGTAAGTGGAATTTGCCAAAAGCCATTCAGAAGGTCAAATTTGGTGACATACTTGGCATTTCCAATTTTATCAATACAATCATCGATTCTTGGTAAAGGAAATGGATCTGTTTTTGTCACACTGTTCACCTTTCTATAATCAGTACACATACGGAAAGTTTTTTCCGGTTTCGGAACAAGTATGCATGGTGAACTCCAATCACTTTTACTGGGTTCTATGAAATCGTTCTCCAGCAAATACTGAATTTCCTTTTTCAAGTATTCCTGTTTGAGAGGGTTCATCCTGTATGGGTGTTGTTTCGCAAGTTTTGAATCTACAATTTCAACGTCATGAAAATTTTTTTTTGTCCTCGAGGGAATATCCGGAAACAAGTGCTCACATTCGAATAAGAACTGTTTAAGTTCATTTCTTTCTTCTTGTTGCAAATGTAAAAGTTTCTGGTCTAGATCTTTCATAATTTCCGAATTCCGAAGATTTGTTGCTCCAAGTTCAACGATGTCCAATTGAATTTCTTCACTTAAATCCTCAGTTGGTGGGACAGGTACAACTAAATTAATTGTATGATTTACTTGGTTATCTCTTTCAATATACTCCTTTAACATATTAATGTGGCAAAGTTGTTTTTGTTTTCTCCTACCAGGAGTATTTATGATGTAATTTCAATCATTTACTTTCTTTTCAACCGTGTATGGACCATAATACTTGGCATGAAGGGGATTTTGTGGAATGGGCAAGAGAGCTAGAACTCTATCACCAGGCTGAAAACTCCTATCCCTAGAGTTTTAATCATATCTTGATTTCATTCTGGACTGAGTAGAGCGCAGATTTGCTCTTGCAACCTCACAAGCCTTTGTCAATTTGTATTTAAAATCAGAAACATAATCAAGAAGATTGAGCTCAGTATCTTCATTTGAAAGAAGTTTCTCTTTCAACAATTTCAATGGTCCACGCACAGTATATCCGAAAACTAGTTCAAAGGGACTGAATCCTAAAGATTCTTGAACGGACTCCCTAACAGCAAACAAAAGTAAATGAATGCCTTCATCCCAATCTTTGCTAGCATCAAAGCAATATGATCGAATCATATTCTTTAAAGTCTGATGAAATCTTTCTAAGGCCCCTTGGCTCTCAGTATGATAGGCAGAAGATTTAAATTGTTTAATGCCTAATTCGTGTATAGCTTGCTGGAAAATTCCAGACATGAAATTTGACCTTTGATCCGATTGGACAGATTTGGGAAGGCCAAATTGAGTAAAAAACTTTCTCAAAGCTTTTACTATAGTTTTGGTTCTAATATTCCTCAAAGGAATTGCCTCTGGGAATCTTGTTGACGCACACATAATGGTCAACAAATATTGGTTGCCTGACTTGGTCTTAGGTAAGGGACCAACACAGTCTACCATAATTCTGCTAAATGGTTCGTCAAATGCAGGAATAGGTTGCAGATGAGCCTTAGGTATCTTCTGATTGGGTTTCCTACCATTTGGCAAGTATGACAAGATCTACAAAATGTACAAACATCACTTTTGATTTTTGGCCAATAAAAGTGAGTCAAGATCTTGTTATAAGTTTTATTTATCCCAAAATGACCAGCTAGAGGAGTTTCATGGGCCAAACTAAGTATTTCCTGTCTGTAAGATTTTGGAACTACAATCTGATAGTTCACTGGCCACTCGTCATTAGCAGGTACTTCGGGAGATCTCCATTTTCTCATAAGAATTCCATTTTAAATGAAATAACAGACAGGTACTTCAGTGGCTTCAGTTTCACTAATGGCCCTCTGAAACAAACAGGAGATAGTATCTTTTTCCTGTTCGACGACAAGTGACTGTCGTTTATCACCCTGATTAGATAAAAGAGAATGAGTATTTAAAAGAGGATCACTGTGAGCAATACCTCTTGATTGATCCAAATTAGAAGTGAAAGTGACCTCATCAAAAGCCTGACCAATATATGTGTCAGCTAAAGGAATATTTTCCTTATCAAAATCATTCTCAAGAGCTTTCTTTGACATAGCTTTGGTAACTGCACAAGCTTGATATAACTCAGGGTATTCTTTTTCAATTGGATCAACTTTCTGATCCAAAGAAGGTTTGTTAGTTACAAGTGGATTAACCACAACCTTGTCTCCAGCTAGGTCGTTGCCTAGTAACAAATGAATGGCCTCAACGGGTAAAAATACACTATTCCGACTGTCATAGGTCCTGAAACTAAGTCTGATGACAAATTTACAGAATGGAGAGGAACATAAAAGCCGCACTCTACTCCCTGAATGAGAACACGCTCATTAGAACAGGACTTCTCAGAAAAAGGCAAAGTACCTGATAATAAAAGACTCTGAGAAGCTCCTGTATCCCTTAAAATTTTAATAGGGATAGGATTGGCCGAATCACCCAAGAGTGATATAGAACCCTTCGACATGAATGGTTCATAATTCTCCATAATAAAATCAGACTGGGGTTTATTAGACTCAACAAATGTATTGCTTTCAATACATGACCGTGACCTTGACCTCTTAGATATAAGAGCATTTGGGATAGGTCTATCTTGATTCTGATGCCTATATTTCAATTTGAAGCAATCAGAAATGACGTGTCCTTTTTTCTTGCAATAGGTACACGTAGGAATAGACAAGGATTTTGAATCAAGTTTATCAGAAGCTTGATTTTTAGAAGTTGTACTAGACTGATTTTTAGGAGGAGTTGTATTGGGCTGGAATACTTTTCTACCAGTAGACTGCTGAGTGAATGATTTGCCTACAACAGGAACTTTATGAGTTAAGGGAGATTCACCGGCAGCAAGAGCAGCATTTTCCAAGGTTTCAGTCTTATGCTCTTCAATATGATTCTTAACATCATTAGGAACACAATGTTTGAACTCTTCAAGTAACACAAGTTGTTCAAGGCTTTCATAATCATGTTCAACTTTCTTGGCTAAGCACCATCTTTTAAATAACTGTTCTTTTTCTCTTGCAAATTCAACATAAGTCTGTCCAGCTTCTTTTTTATAGTTTCTGAATTTTTGCCGATAAGCCTCAGGGACTAACGCATAACCCCTTAATATGCACTCTTTAACCAAATCATAGCCAGAACTCTGTTGTACTGACAGGGATGCATAGATATCTTGGGCCTTGCCAAAAATTATATATTGCAATAATTGAGTCCAATGCTCCCTTGGCCATTTCAAATTTTCAGCAACTTTTTCAAAATAGATAAAATATTTGTCTACTTCTCTTTCTCTAAATGGGGGCACAAACCTGATATTTCTTGAAATGTCAAAACTTAAATTTGTATGAGAAGTGGAATCGTGATTGTCACTTGTCAGTTCAAATTTTTTCATTTTAATTTGAAATTCCTTTTCATCCTTCTCTTTTTGCATCTGTACGTGCATTTGTTCTTTTTGTAAATGTATTTGTTCTTTCTGTAACTCCATTTGCATTTGTTTATCTTTCTTCCTCTCCTGTCTCTCTCTCTCCTCTTTTTCAAATTGTAATTTCATTTGTTCTTTTTGTAATTCCATTTGATTATCTTCTTTATCTTTCTGTAAATGCATTTGTTCTTTTTCTTTATCTTTCTGAAACTCGAGCTTCCTCAAATCTATTTCCGTCTTGTATTTCATTTTTAGTTCCATTATTTTTATGTCAGAGTTCTTTACCGACTTACTGACCGTAGCCAAAACACTTTTATCAAAAACATTCTTCTCTTCCAAATATTGAATCAAAGTGTTTTTAATTTGTTGTTTCGTAAAGGAAGATTTTGCTTCAGAAAGATCTACTTTCTGGCAATTTCAAGCAACTCATCTTTTTTCAGACTATCCAACTGTTCCTGAGCTGGACTAGAAAGAAAAGTTTCCACTTTTGATGACATTGAGAATGAAAACCTGTTGTTTTCACTAAAGATTTCAAAAAAAAATGTGAAATAGTTCTTGGGATTTAGAAACTAGGGGAATTTAAATTTCAAAAAACAATTTTCTGAAATATTTAACCAAAATTCATATATCCCAAAGACGAGCGCCCAGATTTCTCCTGTTACGTGTAGGCTCGTACAATAATAACAAGAGAAAAGAGTGAAGACAACAAGCTTTGTATATTTTAACAAAATAATTTATTTCCCTAGAAAACAATGTAAAAATTGTAAAATAGGACTTACGGTTTGTGAATATTATCCAAAATTTAATCCTAAGAATGAAAAATACAAGTTCTATCACTAAATAGTTCTATTAGAATTCAAGTTCGAATCTCGACGACGTTCCAATATGGAAGGCGATGACGTCAGATGTGGTCCTTATACAAATATCAACAATTCCTCAATTGAATCACAGTTTATGTTTCCGAATAATTCCAGAATAAATTTCCACTGAATTTCTTTCTCTCAGATTTTATAAAACAGTACACTCGTTTGGTTTTCTAGAGAATAAATTATTAAAATTCTAGAAAACAAACGAACTTCAAAAACAATCTGGTTTCAACAATAAAATAACCTATCCGGCCTTCTAGGTATCAGGATTACAACTGACTGACGAGCGCTCATAAAGGGTATTATATCCACCCTAATTATCATCCCGTTCTCGCGAGACAGACTACGTGGTCTCCTAACACTTGAAACAACGCAGTAAGAAAAATGCAATTTATCACGTAGGAAGAACCCCTATCTATTATCTCTCTGAAATAAATATAAAAATAAAACATTGTTTATCTGACTAGACGAAATGACCTTGGCAATAGCCAATCGTTCTCGCGTATCGCTTACACTACCGCGGACCAAGGTAAACTAAAAATATTACTAATGTAATACGTTTTACGACTTAGATAAACAGAATTACTGAAAAAGAATTTCGAATCCCATGAAAATAATCATTACAATAAAATGTAATGAAACAAAAATAAAATAAAAAATAATTTTAAAACTAACACACAAGCAATTTAATTACATATACGTAACAATTTAATAAAGACAATCCACATTTCTAAAAAAGAGCGAGTAGGAACTCCGTAGATATAACACAGGCATTCGAGATACCGAGAGCTTTCGTGTCATTTTTCCCATAATTCAGCGCTCGGCTTGCAATATTATTGTATTACCGAAGAAATATTGCATTGAAAATTAAGTATGCTTCCAAACAAATGTCGATATTTTACAACGTAATTTCAAACATTTTAAAAATTCCTCACTCTGTGATTATCCGTCCGTAACTCCGTAATTATGACAACAAGCCCGCATAATGTGGAAAAATCCATACATTTCGTAAATCACGTAAAAAAACAACTTATAGAAGTGCAATTTGTTTTACTGCGGCAAATTATTTTTCTTGTCAACAAAAATTATTTTTCTCAAGTTTTTTTCTAATTGGGTTAGATAAAACTACTCCCTGGATTATGTCATAAACCGCGCCACTGCATGCACAAATTCTTTAACCCCTAGGCCTGCCACTCAAAGAAACGTCATTTCTTCCAGCAATGAATTGTTGACGGAAAGATCAAGAAAGATTTACGATGACAATGCCAGAAATACTACCATGGACGTCAACTTATGTGGTAGCGACAATGTCCTAGCTGTGAGGAAATGTCAGCCAGTGTGCGGAATGTTTGTTTGTATTCAGATTGAGTAGACCCAGTACGTCCGATATGTATGTAACCGTGGTTCAGATTAGATGCATGCAAAATCAATAATTTGGGACACGCGTTCATCTTGCATTGAGCTTTTCAACGACGGAAAACTCAATCGGCAGACAATAACATAGGAACAGTGGTCAAAGTTAATTAATATTCAGAGTTCAATAAATTGAGAAAAGATACCTTTAACGGCAATTAAAACTTTTGACAGTAAACGGTTTTTAACTAGGAATGGTATTGCTCTTTTATAAAAACAGTACTCACGGTATCAAATCGTGCCGTGCGGGAATAAATTTTACAGAAATTCTTTATATTACCCTCTTTCCGTCTTCGGAAACGAAATTTGTATAGCCTAGTAGTAAGGGAAATTCGGAACATCCTAGTCTCTTTTTTACGTGAGTCAAATAAATTCGACTACCTGAAGTAGACTCGTAATGGGTGTTAAACTTTTCGAATTTGTAAGTCCTGTGTCTGACGCAAATTTATGACACTCAGATAGCATTTTCCTATCCTACACTGATGCATCACACAGGTGGCATTTTTCTTTCATACACTGATGCATCACTCAGGTGGCATTTTCCTACTCTACACATATATGCATATAAGGATTCTATTAATCTTCTATGTCCGTCTTAAATACCTTAAAACATCAATGACGTAAAAAGGACAGGATTATTCTGTATGTCTTGAGTACCTCAAAACATTCAATTGAAATAAAAAATACAAATTGTTTTCTCCGTCTTGAGTACATCAAAATATCAACTGACGTATAAATTACAAGATTGTTCTGTCCGTCTTAAGTACATCAAAACATCAATGACATAAAACTTACAAGATTGTTACTATAAAAGCTGAATAATATCGTGGTACTTTTAGAGTTAATATTTCTCAAAATAAAAAAATCAATAACCAATCTAAAACATTTATTTGGTGGAGAAAAAAGAACTTTTCATCTCCAAAGAAAACTTCTTTGACATTCAGGAATATCTCAAGCAAACTTCTCAGTTCTTGCGTTGTCGCCGACAATGTTAGTTTCTTAGTCATATTTTCAATCTCACGTTGCTGTGAACTCCGAAAATAAATTTGTACGTTAAAAAGTGATTTCACAACCGATACGATTTTTACTTAAAGAATGATAATATAAGCACATACATTTCCTAACAAAATTAGTATGTATGGAATCAGAAAAATAACCTGGTTTAGTTTTTTAATTTTGTTTTTCTTTCAGATATGACATTTTATATTTTCTTTTAAACTGGAGAGTCGTACATTTACAGATTACGAAATCAAGCATTTATTATTAACGAGCGTAGTTTGCGTCTGAAGAAAATGTCATTTGGAATACATTTTGAGCAATAAAGTATTATATCAAAGATGTTTACATCCCAGATAAGATTTTCTACAAGTACACTGTCTTACCGTAAGAAAATAAAATTGTAAATTAGCTTTTGCGACTTGATTTCCCAGAGGAAAGTCCATTTGTTTTGCTTCAAATACATCACACAGCATTCCTCGGACCGTTTTCTGGATTTGATAAAAATAATAAAATTAAAATGTAGATAGCCCAATTAAAATAATGAAATGAAAATATAGGTAACCCAATTAAAATAATGAAATATAAATATAGATAACCCAATTAACACTTATTTAAATTCATCATCGAAATTCTACCATTAATGGTTAAAATATATCGAATTGAAAAGGAATTTGTCATTTTGTGTGAAGGGACAACTATTAATCAGGGTAATGCTTTATAAAGGGACAACCATTAATCAGGGTAGTGCTTTATAAAGGGACAACCATTAATCAGGGTAGTGCTTTATAAAGGGACAACCATTAATCAGGGTAGTGTTTTAGAAAGGGACGACCATTAATCAGGGTAGTGCTTTATAAAGGGACAAACATTAATCAGGATAGTGCTTTATGAAGAGACAAACATTAATCAGGGTAGTGCTTTATAAAGCACATGTTAGTTACTAGTGATTGCATGTAACCTTAAAGTAAATTTATGAAAATATAATGAAAAGAGAAGAATGTATGTAGACCATATTCATTTTGCATGTAGAAAATTATGAAACAACAGGTATATACTTTAAATATATACTGCTAGACATAGTGGCGTACTAAGGGTAAATGGCGCCTGGGCCGACGATGATGACTCAAAGAGGCTGTAGCGCCCCAAGACCTCTGGCGCACGGCATTTTGGTATCAGAAGACCTCTTGCACCCAGGGCAACCGCCCCGTCCGCCGCCACCATACCCCACGTTAGTTCGCTACTGACTAGACAAATCATATTGTTGCAAACGAATTTACAAGCACTGAAAAATTACCAGGGGCGGATCAAGAGGAGATGATGGAGTTTGTGCACTCCCACCCCCACCCAAAAATTTAAATAAATGTGGAACGATAGAAACGTTTCCTATATTACGTTTCTTTACAGTTAGATAGTTAAAAGTATGCCTTGGAAATGCTTAAACTGCAAGAGCATCCGACGGCTTCACCCTCTGGGTCCCCACTTGGGATTCTGCCACAGTTAAAGAATATTTTGTGAAAAGTTATTATGAAAGAAAATGGTACGTTAATAGGAACAAATTTAAATACACTTACCTGTCCTGCAAAGCGGTAGGACGCATTCAGGTAAAATAAATCGAGTGGACTTTTCATTTTCATATAGGCAGCTCCTAAAGTATTCACAGAGGAATTGTCTAATCCGACATCAAATGAGCTATTTGTAATTGGTGCAACGGTACAGTTACCCAGGTCGTTGTTAATGTTATACGACAGACCTGCAAGCACACGCGAACGTAAATGCATACTGAATCTAATATTATACTTTAAATGTTGAATACAAAAAAGGAATAAAAACACAAAATATAAGAATAGAAGAAAAAAAATTGGTAATGATAATAGCTGATGGATATGTTACTACCATATAAAATATAATGTATATCATAAAGTATACGACATGATACAAAAAATTCTTAAGTATCCTACGTTGTAGTTTCCTTGTAATAGGAAACAAGTCATGTTAGACGGGCAGACAGACAGACAGAGACATGCATAGAGATATACAGTCTGATAGATAGAGAGCCACGCATACACACAGACAAGACAAAAAGCGTGTATAAATACTGAACAAGACTTAAAAGATATATATCGTCCCACATAAACTAAATTGAATGGTTCAGTACCTGAGTTTTTGACCATCTTAAGTAGTGCCTCTTTGGGAGGGCTGGGGTGAGGCTTTGAAACACATTTGGAAGTTTATATTATTTTTTTCGTTATTCAAGTTATACATCCGGCACATATTGCAGCTGACTTCCGCAAACTCAGAAACAAAAAGGACAATCACAAAGGCTGCATATATCATAAACTCACTGTGTGCTTGTACCTGTTATATTCTATAGAGGGGTCACTTTGTGACTACACGAGTCAATGTGTTATATTCCATATAGGGGTCACTTTGTGACTTCACAAGTCAATGTGTTATGTTCTATAGAGGGGTCACTTTGTGACTACACGAGTCAATGTGTTATATTCTATAGAGGGGTCACTTCGTGACTACACGAGTCAATGTGTTATATTCTATAGAGGGGTCATTTCGTGACTACATGAGTCATTGTGTTATGTTCTACACAGGGGTCACTTTGTGACTACACGAGTCAATGTGTTATATTCTATAGAGGGTCATTTCGTGACTACATGAGTCATTGTGTTATGTTCTACACAGGGGTCACTTTGTGACTACACGAGTTAATGTGTTATAGTCTATAGAGGGGTCATTTCGTGACTACATGAGTCACTGTTATATTCTACACAGTCATTTCGTGACTACATGAGTCATTGTGTTATATTTTACACAGGGGTCATTTCGTGACTACATGAGTCATTGTGTTATGTTCTACACAGGGGTCATTTCGTGACTACATGAGTCATTGTGTTATGTTCTACACAGGGGTCATTTCGTGACTACATGAGTTATTGTGTTATGTTCTACACAGGGGTCATTTCGTGACTACATGAGTCATTGTGTTATATTCTATAGAGGGGTCATTTTGTGACTACATGAGTCATTGTGTTATGTTCTACACAGGGGTCACTTTGTAACTACACAGGTCAATGAGTCTTCATGAAAATGCGATTTATTTTCAATTATATTAGTATGAATAATGATCGATGTGTATTTTAGGCCACTGTTTTTCAATTTAATATTAGCAGTTTAAATATATCTTTTAAGGCTGAATTCGCTGCAGGTTTTCATGGAGTGGGATTTACTTGCTGACTGTAAGGTAGTATTGCTTTCAGTACAAGATAAAAAATAGCGAAGCGACATTCCCGTATCTCAGACAGTATCGAACTTGGGTACCTCTCGCATCCCAGTAAAAATGAGACAATTGATTCCGAATTCCCTCAAAGGAGTGACACCTCTCAGGTGATTATGAGTAAGAGACAGTCAACATGCTCTGACGAAATCTCATCTTTTAGGTCTGGGGAATCCCCATGCAAAAACTTTGTTTTGGAATCGTGGTAAGAACATAACCTTCATGTGAATTCGGAGGACAGCACAAATCATATCTTCATATAAGTCTAAAATTAATATTCATCTTTGTCCTTTTTAAAGTTTATGTTCAATATTTTTATTAGTCTCTTGAAAGAAAGCTTTTGCATTGTCGATCAAAAGCATGAATTTAAAACTTTATTATGTGAAACCTTGTATCATTTGATAAAGCTTTGATCGAGTTTTGGTCTCTCATTAGATAGACCCACAAATCTCGAGATTTTCTAATTTATTAATTTATTCCACTGGATAAATTATTAATTTATTAATATTTAGTCCTTGATAATTCATTGCTTGATGCTAAATTAACAAAGTTGATTGAATTTTCCAAAAATAAAGTCTTACCTTTATTAAAGTCATGAATTGTGGTAATCGGTGTATACAGTGGCTGAATGGGCTGTGTGTTGACGATGTCATAGCGAACCAATTTATAATCATAGTCATACCAGATCTACAAGACAGGGGTATGACGTAAACAACACATTCATGGCGAGTAAAATATAATAACATAAAAGCCAGAATGTAACAAAATAGGCTAATAAGCCTCTCCTGAATAAAATATTAGAATGGAGGCAGTCACACTGCTTAAACGGCCTGCATAAAACTATTTATTACACTTCATATATATATATATATATATATATATATATATATATATATATATATATATATATATATATATATATATATATGGCCAGTTTTCATTTGTCCAAAGCTCAACAGAAAAGACATATTACCTGTTGTCGGACATGCTGCTTAACCAAGCAAAATCAAACAAGTGATCGGGACCAAATGTATATTTTATCTGTAAATGTATATTTTCATAAATCACGTAACGAGGTTGTGAACAGAGGAGACTACAGATATGGAAATATTTGTATTTCCGATAGGTAAACTACAAATTGTAATATGCTTGTACTTTATGTTCGCATGAGAACTTAAGGCCAAATTATAATATTGTTTTTCACAACGGTTCACATATATACAGAATTTGCAGTTACAATACTACTAGTTAGTCACACACATACAGAACTTGCATTTTATAATATTCCTTTTTAGTCACAACGGTTCCCATACATACAGAATTTTCATTTTATAACATTGCTTGTTAGTCACAATGGTTCACATGCATACAGAACTGCAGTTTCTACTATACATGAATTAACGTTTAGATTTTCGTGTGTGGGTGAGTTAGACTTAACATTACTTCCATAGTTGCTTTTTCAAGACAATAAATTCACATGTAGATGTAGATAAATGACCATAAAGGTCATTAATTTTATTCACTTACCTTCGTGTTGTACACAGCTTTCTGACTTGGAATTACCATTTCTAGATTATAGGAAAACTGTCCAGTGAGTGATGGAACTGGAGCCTTAGATATCCAACCTGGAATGGAAATTGCAGGCAACAATGAGCTCGCAAAATAACGGCGATTCAGTGTTAACGTACAACCTATCTTACAGATTTAGGGATGTGTGTTGGTTAAAGGGTCTCACTTTCCTGACTCTTAAGCATGTATTTAACAACCCTTACACTCTCTGCGTTAATGATAGTTAGTTTACCATTTTAATCAATCACATTAAGTGTTTCCTTCTCACCGTTAGTGATTATTAGTTCGCTATTTAAAATATCGCATTGCGTTTTTCCTCCACACCATTAATGATACTTCGTTTACCATTATAACTAATCGCACTGCGTATTTTATTACATACTTCCTTAACTAGGGCTGACCTCATATAATGCACATTCTTTACCCTCATGCATATTTTAACGTAAATTTTCAGGTTAAAAAAATAATTTGTGAAACAGTTTAAGGGATTTAATTTGAACTAAATAATTACCCGAAAATCTGACTTCACCTGTCTCCCCTCACTGACCCTATCTACCCCCACCCTCCAGTCACGACCACTGTTTGGTGGCTCTATAATGAGATCAGGGAAATTTTTATCCAGTCAGATTTTTTCAACAGTCTCTGATCAGATAATACAGTTATCTTAGTATTTCTCATCTGATTTATTCCTGGATCGTTGAGATACTTGGAGAGCTATGTCCGGTGTCCTTCAAACAACAGTTCTACAAAGCCCGCGGTCCGTAACAGTCTGCGATGCTTCCAGAAGTATCATACCCGTCCATTCCGTAATGTTATTCAAATTAATTCTTACGCTGACATCCTATTTTACTTTTTCCACATAAAGTGTCTTCCGGGAAGTTTTAGCCGTCCATGGCTGACTGGATAGTGTTGCACTTCGTCAGTTGTATTACGGAAGGCTTAGCGGATGCCTAAGATGGTTGAATATCATCGCGTATCAGTGGCTCTTACTCTTTTCTCAGTGTTTTTGTTTAAAGTATATGTACATTGAAAGTTCTAGTGCCCATAATACTCGGATTGTGTTCTTGTTAATGATGATTTTGTCTTTACACACTCTTTTTAGGTTGGAGAGGGCAGCTACTGGCAGGTGATTCTGGATTTTTCTTCTATTGTTGAAATTCCTTCATTGCGATGGTAGATCCAATGTATCTGAAGGAGTGTAATAACTCCAGTTTCTGGTCTTTTACTGAGACGTCATTTTTTTAAAACGGTTAATTGTCAGCTCTGGTAACTGAGTTTCCGAGTCAGCAGGTCCATCAATGTCATCTGAAAAAACGAGGTTTGTGATGGTGCGTCCTCCAAATCTGACAGTTCCTTCACTGTATTCTAGGTTCTCTGTTATAATGTTCTCCAGAAAGATGTTAACATATATATCTAGATGCATACACTTGTATGTCACTCAAAAATTACGCCCTCCCACACCCACACCAACTTAAAACAATGGTGAATTCCCTATTAAAGAATTAAAGATCTAACTGGTTCATCAATTTTCTGCGATATCGTACGAATATTAATGTAAACCGAGCTTTTGCCGGCCTGTGTACACAGGACTTACAAAGGTAAGCAGAGTTGGTTAGCCCTGGGTATGAGACGACAGTTTTGTCGAAATCTCCACTGTAACAGTTTTTTGCTTTGTTTATTTGGTTTTAATTCTCCAGTTCTTAAACATTATTAAAGTCGACATATTATGACTGATGACTGTGAACCTAGTGGTTTGAGTCGTCTGACTGATGCAGTTTTCGTCTCTTGGGTCTCTTGTATTGTTTATATCCTAATAGCGCTTATTTCTAGTGTAAGTGTGTTTCTGATACTTTCATCAGTTATAAACACTTTACGTTCTTCTTGTACATGCATAACTTCTTCTTCGTCAGTGCTATTCATATTTTTGTATGTGCAAATGTAATTATCGTAACATCGTAACTTGAGAATAGAAAAGGGATGTCCTACTTCGTGTATTTCTTAACGATTAAATCACTATAAATATTGTATTTACACGTGCATTAATTAAGCTACAAGCAACTATTACTTCTGTAATCTCATCGTATACTTTAGTGTTTATCGAATAATCTATTGCCGGCTGTTCTTGTTTACATAGATTACATAAAAGATATCAAAACCAGTTGAAGTTGAAGTGAAAGCAACTCTAGAAACTACTAACATCACAATTTAATGTGTCTTCGAGGGAACCCAGGATAAAGAAAGGACATTCAGCGAGCCCAATCTAGGCAGAAAAAGAAGAGATCGTTCCGAATTTACTTATTGTATTACTCACCGAAGGTAACAGATGTATCCACGGCCACATACTGGAAAATAAGACTTTAATATGAAATTACAACCCAAAAATTACTATAAACTCTTATGAATGAAATTTTATCATGTATGATCGAATTGTAATGATCAAAACAGATAAAAGTAATTTGAAAGAAAAAGATCGTTGACAAAGCAGCGACTTAATCCGCTTTGCAGATATTCGTATTTATTGCTTATGATCTAACTTCTTTTAAGAGTTAAAAATAAAATACCAATAAAACAAAACTGCTACTCTGTTCTGTGAGCTTACTTGAAATACAGGAAAGAAAAATACTCGAAATACTTTATTTACCCAAATATACACACGTAAGTGGATAAATAGATAGAAAGATAACTGACCTGAGTTCCGTCTGGCATCATAATTGACACTTGCTGGCTGTAAACATTTTGGAGCAGATTGTTATATGCGTCCTCTATCTGCAACTCCTGAATGGCAGGTCCATTTACTGTCCCTGCACGGAAAATAAATAAGTAAATAAAGTTAATTATTTAAATGATATTTAATTACTGATGTATATACACCCATCTATTTTATGTTAAGCCTAAAATTATCAATATTATTTTTCACTCAGTTAATCGACACCGATAACATTATAACCGAAGAATATCTGAGTCAATGTTGTCAATTGCATAGTATATTGTGGTAAGCATGGCGACCAGTCACGCAGGAATACCAAATACGAATCCCCTAATATTCTTAATTTCTTTTCTTTCTAGAACAAGGAAACAGAATTATGTTAATACTCATATTCTCTGTGCGAACATGCACTAAACCGGCAGAATGTAAACGGCAAACAGCTGACTTTATCGTGCAGCATACCGAAAGAAGTCTGTTACTTCAATATATTATACACTTTAGCTAGCCAATACATTTGAGCATAGAATAAAAAATAAAATTTGCTTTTTCAGAGTAAATAACTGATACAAACTCTTGTATTTTCACCCACTAGATGAAATCTATACGTTATTCACTAGTTAAAAGCTAGCTGGTTAAGCCCAGCATCGTGAATGCTATCCGTGCCCGTAACTCACTTATTTTTCACAAGTACGTCATGAAATGTACATAAATTGGTTTCATTGGTTTCGCTCACAAATGATTTCAAACACCGTTTATGTCGATTTACCACTCACTAGATGCACGCTGAAACAGGGCAGTCTAAACATCAAGGAGATTGCACGGGAACTAACGGAAAAGTTAATGTCGGTCGACAGTTTGCTTAGTGGTCACTTTTTGTCTTAACTGCAGTGTGATTAAGATTTTTAATGGTAGAATAAAATGTTTACAATTGGTGCACGTATAACTATTTAGACAATGGCCACATAAGAATACTTCTATTTTCTTCTGTCTTTCAATGAAGACCCATCCTCACTGACACCCTTTGCTTCTGAGGTAAGGCACTGGACATCATGCATAAGAAAATTCGTGTCGATGATTAACAAGTAAATGCCACAATAGTAATCAAGCATGAGACGTGAAAATATATTTAGGTGGACATTCTAACTTAATCAGACCATGCGATTGTAGGATATCAATACAATATTTGAATTTCACGTGCCTTCTATTAAAAAAAATAAATAAAGGAAAAAGAGAATATTGAGCAGACTTACGAGAAAAGTGATCACACGTGCTGTTGATGGGCACGGCTAATCCATCTCCAATATGTCTTTTGCTAAGTCGGCAAGTTCCAGTGGGATCTTGAGAACAGAAGTCAAAGCTATTGCAGACGAAATTGGGGTTAGTAACACACATTTTGGCGCAATCCTGGGGTGTATTCACTAAATCTGATGCATATACCAGGTCATCATTCTTTTCTATTTCCGTCCCAGACAAAAATGTGAACTCAGCTGAAATTTAAAACAAATATTTTGAAAGAAGCGGCTAAATAAAAATTCAAAGTTACACCGAACAGGCTGACCACATACCATGTTCGCTTGTTTTATTTTTGTTTTGTTTTTTTGTACGGGGGGTGAGTGCGCGGGGTGGATATTTTTCCTTTCAGAAATACCTCACATTTACATATGAAAATGATGCGCAACTGCGAATAGCGTACACCCAGATATAACATATCTTAATGTGCAGGCAGATCAAGGTCTAGGCTATTGGCTTGAATTCCTAACCAAATGATAGTAGTGCAGATGGGTGATAGGGGACCAATCATTTATTTTGGAATTCAAAACCTGACAAGGCGATTATAATTCAAACTTAACAATAACTAGATCAACAATGCTTGGGTCATATTGAAAATTATTGAACTTTCCAGACCATTCAGGCATAAGTACAATTAAATACAATGTAGTCTGATATATTTTCCAGGTAAATCAATGGATTTAGGTTTCGGCTTATCGCCAGAATAGCCGTCGAGAAATTGCATTCATGCTACATATGAATGACAGATCTGATCTGAACAATTAACGATACAATACAAATATTGTTGACTCCAGTGTAGTTGCAGATAGAGTACACAATATTTATGTTGTGAAAAAATGATATTACTATAGACTATGATCTAAACCATAAGTGAGGCTGTAAAACTGTTTCCGATTTCAATGTAGATGCAGACCATACACTTGCATTATATGCTAATATCTCTCTCTACAATTTCAAAATATACCGCAATGAGTAAAAAAATGATCTTTTTGCAGCTGATCAGAGATGTTACTAAAATAAATCCTACAGTTTTGGTTCTGAAAATAAACAAACCCGATTAATTTTAGAGAATTTTACAGAATGTATGCTGGAGACTACTATCGTGTTTTTAAATATTCTTGTTGCTGCTGGACAAACCATGAGGTATGACAGTTGCTGCTGGATAAGCCATGTAGTATGACAATTGCTGCTGGATGAACCATGTAGTATGACAGTTGCTGCTGGTGAGCCATGCAGTATGACAGTGGCTGCTGGATGAGCCATGCAGTACGACTGTTGCTGTCGGATAAGCCATGTAGTATGACAGTTGCTGCTGGATAAGCCATGTAGTATGACAGTTGCTGCTGGATAAGCCATGTAGTATGACACTTGTTGCAGGATGAACCATGTAGTATGACAGTTGCTGGCTGGATAAGCCATGTTGTAAGACAGTTGCTGCTGGATGAGCCATGCAGTATGACAACTGCTGCTAGATGAACCATGTAGTATGACAGTTGCTGCTGGTGAGCCATGCAGTATGACAGTGGCTGCTGGATGAGCCATGCAGTATGACTATTGCTGCTGGATAAGCCATGTAGTATGACAGTTGCTGCTGGATAAGCCATGTAGTATGACACTTGCTGCAGGATGAGCCATGTAGTATGACAGTTGCTGCTGGATAAGCCATGTTGTATGACAGTTGCTGCTGGATGAGCCATGCAGTATGACAGTGTACATAAAAACAATGTCGTTTTAGTAATAAAGGTTAGTGGTGCAAATGTAAAGCGTAGGATTTCAAAGTGGCTGTATTGAGGGTAAAACAACGTATGTGTCTCTGTTTGTTAAAGGTAAGTTGAGAGATGAACCTGACAATTTTGAATGCAAAATTGTTCTTATTAATGAATATATCATTATATGTTGCTTATACATTTCTCCCGACGTGTCTATTGTATTCGACTAAGTCAAGAGAAAGATGGTGTGAAGTTCTTCGAATCATACTTAGTGAAAATAAGTCACTTTTTCCATACGCATTACTACTTTTGACAGGTGATTTTAACGCAAGAATCAGAGATTTCTTTATCCTAGATTATAGCTTAGATTTTGATTTTGGCGATGTAATGTATGAAAATGACTCGTTTTCCATACCAAGAAAAGGTATTGATTGCAAGAAACATGACCAAAGTGTTGCACAATTGAAATCGACTTTATAAATTGCAGGTTGAACGACGATTTTGATACCATTTTTAAATAAGATACAGTTTGGGTCGTCCTTGTTATGTTCAGAGGCTAATAGAAGCAATAACTTTATATAGGGGACGTATTCTGAACAATGAAAATATGTTTTAAAAGATGAGTTCTAGGTATTGTTTTCTTCCGTTTTAGATGAGGTTCCTTCTGGTTTAATCAATATATGTACATTAATGTATAAAACTATCGAGTCTAACTGGCTTATTCAGATATATGTACATTAATGTAATAAACTATCAACGAGTCTAACTGGCTTATTCAAATATATGTACATTATTGTACCAAACTATCAACGAGTCTAACTGGTTATTCAAATATATGTGCATTGATGAACCAAACTATTAATGAGACTTAGCTCGGTACATGTTTTTATACGTGTCACCATTGCTTCTATCAAAAGACCATCCGATTCGTTAGTGAGTCATGAGTTGTAAAGGCTTTCAAAACTAAAATTCAATTATGTTTGTAAAGTAATGGAAGAAAAATAAGAAGAGAAACTGAGAAATTCACTTGCTACTGCTAGAGGTAATCCACGCAAGTTTTGGAGAACACTTAGACTTTGTGGTAATATGGGTTATATTAGCAAATATGACCTATCTGGCTTAGTGAAGTATAATTGTTTTAAGAACTTAATATTGTGTGTGCGTAAGATATTCATAGTTCTGAGTGTGATGCTCTAAACGAATCTATATCTAAATGTTGAGTTGGCAGGGTGGGAAGGTTTTACTCTTTGTATGTAGATCTTACTAAAGCGATCGAACGCGTAAAATGGTGGAAGTGTCTTGTTTCTGAAGTATCAATTAGAAATATGTAACCCTGTTTTAAGTAATTCTGCTCTGACGTACGGTCATTTGTAAAATCAAATGAAGGTCTAACCGAATACATATTTTTGGTACAAGGCATGGAGGCGTTTTCCACTAGTATTTTCTTTGCTTATTAACGATTTGAATCCGTTACAAACAGAAAGTGTGGTAATGTTACTTTTATAATTGAAAGTGTTTCCAATTTTTGGGCATCTTTATTTGACCATGATGTAGCTAATTAAGCTGATATAGCGATGCCATACAGCGTACTAGAATACTTTTGTAATCTCGCTGGAATGATGGACAACTCAGAAACGACAAAAAATTGCCCTTCGCAATGAAGGATCTTCACGAAGGTATGAAAAATGGTTTTCTAATGGGCACAGACTGGTACAGTATTCATCATCTAGTGATTAAAATATATCAGTGACGATTTAGCAGTATTTTAATGATGGCATGGGACTTCTGAATCAGAAACCAACATGTAAGTGTACATAACTATTACGCAAAGAAAGATACATTGATGCTATATTATTTGTTTTGAGACATTCAAGAATATCTGCAAGAAAAATAACAAACTGAACCCTGCACACAATGACAGCGTTTCCAGATAATCGCAAGATTTGAGTTAGAAAATATTGGGTGCATAATGAAACCTTGTTCCTGATATTTTAGAGTGGAATAAGAGGTGGAATAGCACGATAACATGTAGATACACTGAGTCAAATCATGAATAACCCGGGTCTCGTTTTGACGAAGATAGGTGAGCAAGAAACTCAAGCTCAAGTTCAAAGTAAAATAAAAATGTAACTTTGATTAATATAATAAACTGAATCACATAACTTTCATATTTTTTAAGTGTTAGTTTGTCTGAAAAATAAGATAATCAAAAATATAGTAAGAATACTAATTTATGGTGCATTTAAGGTTTTTTAGTTGTTGTTGTTGTGGGGCTTAACGCCATTTTTCAGCACACGATAGGCTACACATGGCGGCCAGTATTAATGGTGGAGGAAGAAACCGGGACATCCCCGGAAAGAACCACCGACCCACGAGAAGCTACTGGCAAGCTTTCTCAAATATCCACATTCGCCGAATCCTAGACTCGAACCCACGCAGACAGAGGTGAGATGGCAGTGATCCGTAACGGAGAGCACTTTAGACCACTCGGCCACTCGGGGCCCCTGGTTTTTTAGTTAATTAAATGACTAATATACGAATTTTATATAATAAGATTAAAAACAAATACTGTCAAACAATGAAACTGTTCATGAATGCTATTAATTCACTGTGCATCTATGTTGAGATACAGCGACATTTGGGATAGCATCAAGTTCAACGATACTAGTGACTATCTCACTAACAGAATATTTAGTGTACAAGACATGAATAAGAAAATATCTGAACATTTCAAGGATGAGCTGGATCGATTGGCAAAATTATGTCGTTTACGGTAAAAATCCTTTTTGATTTTAGACAGGCAAAGTTGAAAAGAAAGTTTGTAAAATATGAATGATCAAAATGAAAATTAAAATCTGATATATAAAGAGATTGCTATTGAATTATAAGAAAACTTAGAAAATGAATATAAGATGAGAGGTGTAACATCAAATGATTAAAGGTATAATTGTTTGTTTATGATAATTGTTTCTTGGTTGATACTGCAAATATATTACCATACGGTGACAGGTTAAAACATAATCAAACGAAGATTCAAGTTTTAGTAAAAGTTTGTTTACATTGTTCTGTTTTTAAGTTTCTGTAATTTATAGTACAATTTCGTTCGGAATAGCACGCTGAGCTTTAATCACAGTTTCAATGCATTTTCCATGTCGTAGAAGACATCAAAAAGCGCGTATTTTCTCTAAAATCTTTGATTATGGAATTACTCTGTATTGTCACCCGTGTAGGTATTTCAAAATGCATACTCTCATATAAAGTTGGTTTGGCTAGTTGTTTTCTATTTTACATCGTCAAGATTGCAACAATAATTAATATAAAATAAAGTATTGGTGTATTAATTAACCACTATCTCTAGCAAGTTATTGAATTTACTTCAGGATGCAGCTTTATAACAGTCTCATCTTTGGGGAACCACGTTCTGTTGTAGAGATTCTATAGAAAATGTGTACAAAAAATAACGATGGATTCAAAAGTTCTTGCATTCAATCCATTAGATTCAATGCAAATGTAGTCTTTGTCACATATTCACACCACGCATCAAGCAAGGTTCTGTTAACCACATTTTACTGAGGCACAATTAATTTTAGTAATTTGTTCTGAATGTTTAATTGAGAATGCGAACGCAAACAACCATTCATGTAAGTACCTACCCTTTCTTTTCAAATGATTTCCAGGCAGATACCTTGTTGAACTATAGCTAGTGTAAGACCACTAGCATGTAATCTATTATTATGCATATTTTTGAAATCATGCCAGATACAATGTTGATCCGTCTAAAAAAAATAAAACGGTACTAATTTCTGTGTGCTTTTTATTGCCCATCAAAGACATACAGTGTGATTCGAGAAGCTGCTGCCTCACACTCAGGCACACACACACGAACACAAATACATGCCACTTTATAAGTACTCAAAGCAATTGTTGCCATAAAATAAGTTTCAATACATTCACTATTTAAAATCTTTTGATTTTTCAGTGAAATATCTCCTATTTTGGACAAAATGTGAGCTGATTTTAAGAGCCAAAGTTTTCGAATTTATCCGTGTATGGTATCATATATTCAACTTAGTCACAAACTATCATTAATGTTTTCTGTCTTAGTCTAGTCGCAGTAATAATGCATATCTAAATAATTAGACGCCATGGACTGTCAACTTAGGTAGATAATTTACCTGCATAATGTGATCTATTGAATGCATATCAAAATAATTATTTGTCATGGACTTCTTAAGATAGGTACACAATTTACTTGCATGAGGTGATCTATCCAGTGCATATCTAAATAATTAGATGTCATGGATTGTCAAGATAGGTAGATAATTTACCTGCATAAGGTGATCTATCGAGCAGGGTTGCAGATATATATATATTTGAGTTATCATAATCCAGCCGCACGTCCTGAACTCTTAGCGGTTTTACATTCATTGTTTCATAAAACACCCGCTGGGCCAGATCTCTGATGTAGTTACTATTGCTCCTCTTGTACTTTCCTGAATAATAATAATAATAATAATAATAATAATAATATAATAAGTCGTCACAGTGATTTCATATCAATATGGAAAATACAACCAATATTGTACACTCGTTTTGTTTCCATTATCAATACCAATTGTTGAACTTCAACATAAAAAATGTCAATAACGTGTAATTTTTCTGTATTAAAATGAATTATCATTTTTTATGTAAATATTTGAATATCATATGACCTTAATTTGTAAGTATAGATTTGACTCAGTAACTATTTGGAAAATGAACGCATTTAAAATTTCAGTTTTGTTGCACCTGATAAAATACATAATAAAACTGATTGCAACGAGAAAACCAAACGACATTTTTTTTTCATTTATCTAGTAACTATTTAGTGTCCATTTTTCACATACATCTTGTCAATTACATCAGGAATCAAAATTTAAATGCCAGTCATTCATACTATAGAAACCGCTTTGTGTCAATTTGTTAAAAATTTTAATTATTCGTTACTGTAACACTGCAATTGTTTTCGCTGTGTGTTGACACAAGCATACCGAATGTCATTATCAAATAATGGGTTTAACTAATATGAATTTGTTGTTCTCGGGACTCTGAATTCGCCTTTGTAAATGTGAAAGAATCACTACGCATGCATTTATTCGACACAAGGCATGCAAAAATATAATAGGTCAAGGTGTGATTTGAAAGAATACGTAATATCATCGAGACTGAATCATCAATAAAATTAAACAACTGTTACCTATATGCTAAGATAACAGTTTAATTTTTAAAAAGACGTTAACAACTGGTTCTAAAAATCTTGTAGATTATTAATCCTAGAATCATTCCGTTTGAGGGGTTTTAAACGTAGTCTTTCAAAAGTCATAGGCACGTAAACACGCACCTGGAAATCTGACTCGGAATTGCAGCTTGGCATCTTCTGAGAAGCACGAGGACACGTCGAATACGGATATACCTGGGTGTTCCTCGTCAAAGTCAAGAAAATTGTAAGTGGCGTGATATCCTATCTGTAATAATAATAATAATAATAATAATAATAATAATAATAATAATAATTGTTGTTGTTATGTATATCTATATTATTTGTATTATTTTCATAATAATAGTTTTCTAAGGATCATTTAGTTAATGCCATTTTTAATACTAATGTCCTACGATCGTAGTTTGCACTTTAAAGATCAGTAATGTATAGTGTATATAGTGTTTATTCATAAAGTACCAAGGTTGAGATGTACTACATCTCAGATAAATATCACGTGACTGGACACGAGTTCGTGTGAATAGAGGTCTTCGATTTTCTAAAAAGACTCCTGAGCTATTTCCTGCTTAGCCAGTCTAAATCAGCTTATTAGTTTATTGATATAGTATTTTGAAATACCAAGAATGATTAATTCAAAGCCTTTTACGTTACTGCGTATTATCTTTCCATATAAGTGAATTATTACGCGGAATTAGACATTCATAGTTGTACTATTGGTCTTGGAAGAGTTATATGAGAGAGTTGATTTTTATTTAATATAAACATTCGTTGGAAGTTCAGTGCTCTAACGCTCATTTAAAAACTATTTGGAAATATAATAGCTGTACGGAATTACTGTGAATTCATTCAAAATCATCTGGATTAATAGCTGTATTGGAATTACCGTGAATTCATTAAAATACATTTTGGGATTATATCAGTGATTTCTTCTGAAATGTTGACATATCAGTACAGTAGTGACATCATTCGGAATGGCTTTGGTACTTATTCTTATTAATCGGAACAGTTTGAATTGATAGAACTTTTAGGATTTTATGAATTCATTCACCATACTGTCAGTTTTTTTTCAATTCTTTCATTTTTTTATTTTGGGGAAATAAATTATATTTGTCAATTATACAAAACATGTTGGTTTTGTTCTTCTTGTTACGTAGTTTAAGACCATAGAGTCGTAAAATAATAATAATAATAATAATAATAATAATAATAATAATAATGTTTTGTCTGCCGGTATAACCATTGTTTCCGACTTTCCCCCAACATTTGAACACTGTTGATGATTGAACACTGTTGATGACGACGACGCCAGAAAAGCGGCTACTAGATTTTATCATGCTTACGCGGGGGAGGTAATAACGATAGTAATAATACTCATCATCATCATCATTTTTTTAAAGAAAATAGTCCAACATGAATGCGTTACTGAAATATTGAATCAGATTACGTATCATGAACTCAAGAAATAAATGATATTTTACTCACTGACTGTTTAAATGTTGTCCAAAATTTTCATTTTCTTATCGTTTTATAGTATTTAAACAAGGCATACAGAGTATACATGTTAACCCTGTACTAAGTTTGATACATACCCAGGCACAATTGTAAATTAGGAATACTTTTTCCAATAATTCTTATAATCTTCAACATCGTTTAGATCGATAGATAGATATATAGATAGACAGGATGATCTCATAGCTGCAGGAAATATATTTTGGTAGTACACACCGTATCAACTCGCACATCCAATAAAATAGGCATTTGGGTGTCTGTCGTATCACCGTCATCCGGATACTCTTGTATACTGTCCTATTGTATAAACAAAGATTTATTTATTTATTTACTTATTTATTTATTTTGACAACGTGGAGATGGCGTAACAAGCAGTCATTCTCCATCATCATATACGATATGTATATGATTTGACCAAAAAAAAATCCATTTCTTTCATTATGTTTAGTTTTTAAATTACATTTATTTAAAGAAAAGTGGTATTATAATTCATCTCCTTGCTGATATAAATATAGAACTGCATTTCCGAGTGCATGGAAACCAATCGTTTACTGGGTTTACATAAGACTGTGTCGAAAATCATTGTCACATGGCGTGTTGTCCAATTAAAGAGGACATTTCTTTCTTTTACATTGAATGTTCAAGCATCTAAAAATCTGAATTAGACCCGTTAATCACTTTTCTTCTGTAATCTCCGAAAAATCTAAATGCGAAGATTTTTTATTAAATTAAATCCATATATGATAGAATAATCAAATGGTGTTAAATAATAATAATAATAATAATAATAATAATAATAATAATAATAACGTCATTTAAAGAGGGTGGCAGGTATAAGGTAGAGAAATAATCGACTTTATATAAATTCCAATGTGGCTGTTTTGAATTTTTATTATGAATGCTCTACATCTTGCCTCTTCTGACTATTAAAACATTTAAATACAACACGAAAAGGACAAGCAGTTGTTGTTATTATGCATGACTTTTAAGTATGTTGAAGAAATACAAATCTAGAAATCTTACCTGAAGAAAATAGTACTCGAATGTGGCAGGTAATGGGCCGAATCCTGGTACTGGGTAATCATATCTCAGGGAGGTGAATACATCACACATCAGACCTCGCGCAATGCGCTTTGAAATGATAATAGATACAACGCTTTTTTATCAGGCAATTTTTACATGAAGTTCTAAACAGTGCGTGAAAGTTAATATTTATTATACCACTTTTCTGGTCTTCTAGAATGCTTTAAGCAAGTTGTCATGTAGTTTGTTTTGCAATCGGCGTAAAATAAAGTTTAATTTAAAATGACCAGATAAGAGCGAAAGACACCATCTCCCCTTAAAACAAGGTTTCTTTATGAATCAGTAGGGACTTATTCGAGGAACTCGAGTTTGAAGGAAAACATTCTTTGGTTAACCTGGGCTTTATATATATATATATATATATATATATATATATATATATATATATACACACACACACACACACACACACACACACCGTGGTGCGCACACACAGTAAGCAAGTTTTAGTGATCTATATAGTCTCTACGACAAAACAACTACGCATACTAATTCAGAATTATGACTGCACTTGTGAACGAAATTTAGCTGGACTTCAGACTGGTTTTAGCTAATTGAACCCATTCAACAATTATGACATAGTCGATTTCGGTCTCATGGTACTTGCCGTTCAACTGCATATTTATTAGCTAAAAATTAAAGATTTACTATGACAGAGGAGTGCTGTGATGACTCAAAGACTCACAAACTAGTGGGCTACGGCTTCGAAAACTAACCAGACCATTTGCGATGTGTCTCTTTGATTGGCATATTACTACAACCACCACCGTTTCAGGAATTAATAGTCTTTCTTGTATGTATGTATGTATGTATGTATGTATGTATGTATGTATGTTTGATTTGGATTGGTTTGGATCTTTTAAAACATATATCTTTAACAATCTTTCAGTCCTATCGCTACGATGTCTGCAGTGTGACAGTTACAGTGATATCTAGCACTGGGGCATCATGCCGCAGACATGTAGCATCATGTTCCACCAAGTCACATTATTCTGACATCAGTCCGACCAGTCCTAACACTAACCCCTTAAGGCAGCTGTTAGTATCATTTTTATAAGTCTTTGGTATGACTCGGCCGGGGTTCGAACCCGCGACCTCCCTCATCCGAGGCGGACGGGCTAACCTCTAGGCCACCGAAGCGGTTATATGTACGTACAAATGTATGTATGTATGAATGTATGTATGTATGTATGTATGTATGTATGTATGTATGTATGTATGTATGTATGTATGTATGTATAGGATTTAGTGTCACTTCTGCACAATCCTGGCTATACTATACCAATTTAATACAATGTTCCAAAAATGTAAATATTACAAATAGAAGAAAATTGTAAATGCTAACGTTAAATTTTCTGTGTTCGCAACAACGAAAACTACAAAACAGTCTCAGCACTTTGGCCCAAATTAATACATCTTTAAAATAAAAATATTATCTCCACTCTAAACAAACACACAATAAAACCAACAAAAAGAAGAGAAGAAAGAAGAAACCTAACCTTAACCCACTACTTTATGAAATATATCAAACTGAGATGCAGCTGCATTACCTGTAATTATTACTATTCTCACCTTCCGTGGAATGCAACTTTTCCCTCTGCATATTTCCCATAACTTTCACCTAGTACAATCTTCAACAATGTCCAAAAAGTAAAAGAGGATTGGGAGGGGGAAGACATCAATGTTATTATGAAATAAACACTGTCTAATATTAAGAGTACGTATTTTCCAGGTAAAATATATACCTGTCCGGTATAGGCATATGTGTTGTCCAGGTAAAATAATTTGAGAGGATCTTTCATGTGGAGGGAATAGCTGCCGTTCATAATGTATATCGTAGTGTTCTCTGCCGCATCAAAAGAGCTGTTAGACAAAGGCAGGGCAGTACAGTTTCCCTGAACAACATCTCTTATATAGCGGACACCTGTCAATAAAAAGATAATCTTGGCTTTTAATAAAGCAATAAATCAATTAATTCAAAAACTGTATTTTATCTAATATCAATACTAGAAGTATCATTATGGTGAGTTTTGAATTTTGGTAGCTAATATAGATCAACACCTTCTATGCCCGATGATTTTACAATTTTTATCCCAGTAATCACATGCGACTGCATATGGTATTGGTACATTCCGTTGGTTTCAACTGTTATTTATATTTAACCCTAACAAAATTATACTACATTACATAAGAGAGTTTGTGAACGTCGCTTTCACGCAGATATGCGTCAACAAGCGGAACAAAATCACTATCAATGTTGGTATCACTGGTCACCTGACTCACCACCCTATCGGCAAATTATACAACCTCATCAACGCGGTCATTTATACGAGAAATTTAATCTTAAGATGTGAGGTTTAGGTTTATCAAAGCCGTTTTCAAGAGATTGGAAAACAAGTGGGCCATTTGCAAAGGGTTGATAAGCTATTGTTTTCTCTCTCTCTTCTTGGTTAATATTTCTGAATTTTGCTCCATGAAGTTACCACGCGTAGTGGTGAAGGTACCTCTGCGATATGTTCATCCATATATTGTTTTCCTGTAGCATCAGCTTCGTCAACATAGTCGACATACCCCAGACTCTGATTCCCCCGACTTCACTGACTAACATTACCATAACGAGAAAATCAAAACTGGTAAACGGGGATGCAATTTTCCAGTCGTACCTGGTAGTAGAAGACCTTTGGCTGCAGTGGGTATTCTGTGAGTTGTCCCAGGTAGCCGAAGATCGTATCATTTTTTTACTTGTCAACAGGAAACTATGCTGTCTCCAATCGCCTTTTCTGAGCAATCCATGATGCAGTTCCGACAGATACTAACGCAGCCGCTTTTGCAACGCGGGTGCCGCAGCCGCTAACAACACTGGAATGGCTGCGAGGAATGGAAATATTCCACCAACCTTTGCAGTTGCGTCACCGCAGACTCGGATAAGTTTAATGTCACAGAGGTTTATTTTGTTTGACTGCATTAAGCGTCAACCACAAAGGGTATTTCCAGTTAACTGTCCGAGAAAGCCTATATGTGACTCCGAAATCGTTTAGTATTGCGCTTTTAACATCGGCAAGCTGCTTTGGGATAAGGCCAAACTGAAGTTAGTGATAGGACATTGTTATATGGAAAAGTAACAGGTTCAATTATTAAGCTACGATTCTATAAATTATCCAAGGTCGCATCAATGACACCTATTCGACCACCTGCGCCAACAAAAGAGTCTTGTCAGAAAGGACCACAGCAAATCATTTTAATCGTCGGCGGAAGCCGCATCCACATCTGCATGAACGTACGTATTTATAACAGGCTGCCTGAACAACTCCAGGTTTTCCAATGAAAATTGATAAATCTGGTACAACGTACAAAACTCGTGCTGACAACAGTCGTGCTGGGAAATTTGCATACCCGTTTCTGTTTGATATCGATGCACATACTACCACAAATTGCGAAATGCATTTGCGACTTGATTGTCTTTGAAGTTAATAAAAATTTCTTGTGGTTTAACGGCAAAGAAACTGCAGTCACTTCTAAGTTGTCAAATATCAGCTAACTCTCTCATTGGTCATTATATCGATTCGCATTTTAAAACACCACGAACACGTGCTTGGTGCGGTAAGACTACGTTGGGTACTTATTTGCTATGTAAACTGTCCTTGAATATTAGCTGTTCTTCTGTTCCCATCATAGCAGCAGTGGTTTCTGCAACTTTATTTACCTGTTACGTAATTTGCCGTGCAGTTTGTCTAGACTGTAACATATCGTTGACACCTTTGCAGAAGACTATAACATTACGAATCAGTTCCTGCTGTTTCCGATGAGATTTGCAGCGCCGTTTCTCATACTCTACTATGATATCACTGACAGATTTTCACATTTTATATGTTAATCGTGGTTGTTAAATTGCTGTGTCAGATGCTTGCGTCCGGACCAGCGCGATATTTTCCCGAAGGTCTGGTCATGCCAATAGTGAAGAAACTATAAGACTCCTGGTCCAATTAATGCTTGCAAAACCATGCGCATCAAAGCAGCGAAAAATCATCAACACCATCTGAGATTTTGTGCTGATCACAGGAAATTATTTTCGCTCGATCATCTTTGTGTTCAAGCATCACGTCATCATACACGACAAGATGTTGTGTGGCTAAGCGGCATAAGTAAATGTACAGTGAGAACAATGCCCACAGTAGCCATGGAAATATTATAGCGTCTCTGGCTGGTTTGTATGTGTGTGGGATAATTGACAGGCAATTTTATAGATGACCAAAACACTTGTAAAACAAACTCGGGGACTTTTTGTTGACAAACATACTCAGCAACATCGACGGCTATAGCAGCTGTAATACTACGCGGTCTTGTTAATCCTCGACCACGCGTACAATTTCTGCCCGCTTGGCTGGTTGGGGAATATTTAATCAAACTGCTTCTTGCACAAACTTCTTTTAAAGTCAGATGCGGTTCGACTTTTAAATGTATTATCTATATTTAACATATATTGTGTGATTCACTTTTGTCCGTGATTGAGGGTAGAGTTTGTGTCCACTTGACTCTTGTCATTTTGTCTACCTGATTTTTGGATTTGAGTTTAAGACCATAGAGAAAGATATTAAAAATTGTCTTTAAATACATTGACTTTGTTTCGGAATTTTCATTGTCTCTGGTAAAGATTTTGTCCACACATTTAAGAAATCCTTAGTGAATCTAACCAGCACTCACAATGTCATCTAATGTCGAGAACATTGTTTCAAATCCTACCCAGAAGGGGTTAGAGTCTATGAAAAAGGACGAGTTGGTTCAGGTTTCGAAACACTAAAGGAATTTTTAAAAAGCAAGAAATAAAATATTTTGGTACAGTGCAGTATTTGTTAGGAAAAGAAATTTTGGTTGGTTGTGCTTGAATTTGATTAGTAAGTCTGTCTGTGGTTTTGATAAGAAACTAAATGTCTAACAGTTTTTAAAACAATCAGGTGGAATTGGAATTAACAAAGCCTCAGCTTAAAAAAATAATAGAAGGAAATGCAAATTCAAAAAGAGTAATAGAAGAGGCAAAGGCAGAGAGAGAGAGAGAGAGAGAGAGAGAGAGAGAGAGAGAGAGAGAGAGACGCAAATGCAGAACGAGGAAAAGAAGAAGCAAATGCAGAGAGAGAGAGAGAGAGAGAGAGAGCGAGAGAGAGAGAGAGGGAGAAGCAGAGAGAAAAAAGAATTAGAAAGTCAGAAATAGGAAAGGAGAGGTAAATGCAAATGCAGATGGAACAGAGGCAAATGCAAAGAGAGAGAAAGAAGAAAAAAATGAAATATATATTAAACGAATCAGACCTTGCAGGCGAAAACGACACCCCTTACGTACAAGTTCAGGTATTAATCTTACCTGAAATATTAGGTTCGTACCGCCTTTCAATGAAAAAAGAAGTAGATAGAAACTTTGCTCATTTGTAGAAAAGTGCTGAAAACATTAAATGGACAAGAATGCATTGGTCTTTATTGTTACAACGTGTACCTATTGGCAAAGCTCGTGATGTCCCGGCTTCACTGTTGATGCAACAATGTGCTGATTATGGTGTAGTTAAGGAATGTATTTTGAATAGGTACCTGAGGCATATCGACAACGGTTTAGGAATTGTAGAAAAGAAACTGGACAAACCCATGTGAAATTTGCAATGGAAAAAGACCAACTATTTGATAGGTGTTGCTCAACTAAGACTGTTGATCAAAAAATTGATAACCTCAGATAACTCATTGTAACTGAAGAGTTCAAAAGGTGTATCCACAGTGATGTCATGACACATCTTGATGAGCAAAAGTGGGAACTTTGACAAATGCCGCTCGCACGGATGATTATTATACCTTGACTCACAAAGTGTCATTGGTCAATAAGCCCTCCTCTCAGCAGTTTTTGGTAACAAAATCATTTCAGACTCATACGAGTAATTCCACATCTCAATTTAGCACAACGCTTACAAATTCGATGTCTGATGAGACTAATCAGAAATCCTTATCTTTCCCATGTGCACTTATTTTCAAAAAAGGCATATCATCTCTCATTGCTACAGGTTGAAAAGTAGGCAATAATAAAGACAAAGCTATTTGAAATGCTATTCTAAGATGTCAAGTTAACGGTCTTGTATTGAAAGCAATACATTTGTTGAGTCCAACAAACCGCAGTGTTGTTCTATTTTGTAGAATTATGAATCATTCATGTCAAAATGTTCTAAATCAATTATTGGTGATTCTGTCAAGCCTATCACTATTAAAATATTAAGGGACACATGAGCTTTACATAATCTTTTGTTATCATTTAATTTGTCTTAGTCTGAGAAGTCATCTAATGAAACTGTTCATCTCCATTGTCTCCATTTGACACGAACCATAGTCTCGTGACCCGTGACTGTTGGTGCAATTACTTCTTGACTCATTAAGGGTATTTATTTATTATTCCTAGCTGGACATAAAGTCGTAGTTAATCCACTTGTAACTGACAAGCCTTGTTTGGATCAAAACCTTGATCCTATTGAGAGTGAAAGCCTTCATTTAGATTGTTTATGCAGTTACCAGAGTTGTGTTAAAAAGAACACTTGAGAATCATGTTGATCAGGAAAATATCCCTTTATCTGACACATTCATTGGTCAGTCTTATAACGAGGTCTCTTTTTCTCCTCGTATTGATTAATCAATAGATATTGATCACAGTGATCATCTTTTTACTCCTCATTCTCTTTTTCTAATCTGGGTGACAAAAAGGAATCACTCACTGTCAAACAGGAACGAGATCCTGAAATCTCCTGCTGGTTTCAGATGACTATTAGCGAAGCTGAATCCACACAAGTAACTGTTTGTTATTTTGTGAAAAGTTTAGTCTTTATGAGAAAAAGGAGACCACCTCTGAGGCACCCGCTGGTGACGAGTGGTCACTGAGCTATCATATGTCGTTCGAAGGTTATATCGACAGGATATTCTTAGTCTAACCTATGAAACTCACTTGTCTAGTCAATTGGGAGTCAACAAAACTTATCACAAGGTCTTGAATCATTTTATTGACCACAAATTACAACTGATGTTGTTAATTGCTGTAGATCTTGTCACACTTGTCAAATGGGAGAAAAACCCAATCAGAAGATATCTAAGGCTCATCTGCAACCTTTTCCTCCATTTGAGGAATCATTTAGCAAACTAATAGTTAACTGTGTCAAGCAACCAATACTTGTTGACCATAATGTGTGCGTCCACAATATTTCCGTAAGCGATTCCTTTGAGAAATATTAAAATTAAAGTTACAGTAAATGCTTTGATAAAGCTTTTGCTCTTCTTGACCTTCCAAGATGTGTCCAGTTTGATCAAGGGTCAGACTTATATCTGGAAGTTTCCAACGTACGTAGGAATTTGGAAAGAATGCATGAAACTTTGATTCAGTTATACTATTTTGGTACAGGAAAGGATTGAGGTGAGGATGTTCACTCCTTGGGGGGGGGGCCGACACAGATACAACAGTCCGATTTTCGAAACCACCCTTTAAGCTGAAATAAAGAGATCTTACCAAAATTGTAATCGTGGATCTCACTGAGAGGATTAGTTGTATAAGCAGGGTCTACAGGTGTCGGCTGTCGATAGTCGAACCGTATCAGCCGATAGTCTTGATCATACCATACCTACAAGTAATAAAAAAGGATTACTTTGCTTTGATTCAGTTCTTTTCAATATTATAGGAGGAACACATTTTCCAAGACAATGTTAGCCGTTGTATTTGGCTGTGGGTTGGTGGTAGTTTTATACTTATACAGTTAAGATGGAAAGAAATGCTCCTGGGAGGAATATTTAGGTAGAATACTTCTACGAAAACTTAACGATTACCTGTACACAGCTTTGTTTCTGAGTTGCAAACGCCCTTTCTGTATAGTATAGTACCTTTTTACAACTACTATACACCGATCAGTTTATTTTTGGGGCAGATGGAGATGGACTGAGATTGTCCTCTGAGTCGGAATGGGTTTTGGCTCTTGTGAAAGACAGGGGTTATTTTTCGCAAGTTAAGATGGGACACATGGGTAAAATAAATGGGCAGTATATATGTCAGCTTTAAGATGATCCTGTGGAGATGGAACACTATAGGGAACAGAAAGACACTATAACTAATAGAAACACTGTTACGTTGAATGATGCTTACATCCGCCTCGAATACATTACTGGAGGCATCGTTCACAATCTCCTGACGATAATGGTAGAAACTCGGCAGTTGTGGAATCGGTTTGGTCTTTTTTCGATTGATGCATACAACGCCCCTGGGAGTCTTTAAAAAAAGAAATGTATAAATTAACAACGAAATATCTGAATTTTGTACAATTGCAGAAGACATATATGAAAATAAGATATTCGATAAAAATAAAAACAGCGACATCCTAATGATATGATGACGTCACCAAGCAACTTGACGTGGAATGTTGTCTTGCAAGAGAGTCAGAAATGTAGCCACATAATATTGGAATTATTGTTCTTACTTACAAAGCATTTCCTTCTATTAAGCAAGACCAGTTCACAGTGAGAAGACTATCAGATTCAAGCTCAGAAAGCATGAGGATGGAAGCATTCTAAACTAATCAAATAAGTAACATCCGAAATGAATACCTTTCAAAAATTTTCTTCCTTCCATCGTTAATGTTTTTATATAAAATATTGCCTATAACTTTTAGTAATTTTCATTGCATCTAAACTCTTAGGTATAGAAATTCATAGGATTCCAATTCTATAGCAAGGCACGAATTGAAACTTTTTTTTTTTTTCATCACGACTATGCGTCTGGCGGGTTATAGGGTTTCTGTGTAAACCTCTCACTTCATATTCACTGCATGTTCACAGGATAAAGGCCGTTGTACATTTCAGTCTCTCGTTCCTATGGCTGTCTGGTATCGCATGACATTTTGAAATTAGCGCGCCTATTACCTTAACGACCCGAGTTTTGATTGTTCACAAAGACAATGTTTTATTAATCTTGTTTTAATGAACAATGCAGTTTTTAATTTTAAACTTTGAAACATACAATTTCCAGACGGTTTATGCTGTCATGAAACAGTGTAATACACGGCACAACTTAGTTTTTATTCAGCACATTTTATGAGCCTTGCTTTACCCCGTGTACGGGCCCTAACCTACAGAACCCGGAAATAATTACTGACCATAAACTGAACCACTTACCCATGTACAAACCAGTTCTACGGCAGAGTACGCATAGGTGTTGTAATCACTAAGATGCCATGGGAGCGACTGAAACTCTGCGCAATTCAAAGCCCCTATCTAAATTTGACAACATATTTGAGGCGAAATTAGTTTAAACAACACAGTATCCTTTTTAAACACATCTTATATGAATTATTGGTTTATCGAAAATAATTTCAAGTATCAATATAATCTGCGCTAAATGACAATTTTGACAATTTCAAACTCCCGCCTATCAGAACCATTTCCATATCTATTTAGATATTATGACCTTACTCTTTATTTCGAAAGAAGTAATCTTACTTGAAAGACTGACGGGTCATTCACGACAGGTTGAAAATCAATGTAATCATAGTAGTGGGAGAAGTTTCTTGATGTCCCATCCTGCATGAGCTGTACTCCTTTGGCCACAGCACGGACAGGAATCACGGTCTGCACTGGGTCAGACCAGTTCTGGACTGATAAACGAAAACAGCATAAGCAATGATCTCTATGAAGACACGGCAAACAGTTCAATACAGTAGGATCTAACACGTCAAGACCGTTAAAAAGTCGTAAACAGTAATACTGCGGAATGCCATGTCTCGCCAGTTCCGCCGTGATATAATCCAAAAACCTTTCAAATTCACTACAGCAAGAACAACGATCGGTCACTTTGATCTGCTTTCGCCAATTGTGAGAAGTATTCCTCAAAATAAATGCATATCATCCATCTTCATGGCTATACATGCAACAGTTACAGAGAAACTGACCTAAATGGAAAAACTTTACAATTATAGGGGCGTCAGAAAGAGGTCACTGTGACCATACTTTACCTGTGATAAGCTGTACTCTCCACGATGTATACTATGTTTCATTACCGTACATACACCAATATTAGAGAATCTGAGCTAAATGCAAAATCTTAAGATTGGCAAAATCTTAAGATTGGGAAAATCTTAAGATTGGCAAGAACAATAAAACACCGTCAGCGTTTGGAGGCGAGTCACAAACGACATGGAATGACGCGCTTGGGCGTCCGCAGCGGAGGAGGGTGACAGTTGCATCCCACCCTGGAGTTTGTACACTTTTCCATGCATCAAATTAGCTAAGAGCGGAAGAACACCTGCCCAGTTTTAATTGTCTGTAAGTTTCGTGAAATTGTCTAAGTTTGTAAAATGTAGGTAACAATTTAGACTCACGAAAATATAAATGAATACATACTAATTTTGCGTCCAAAGAATACAGACATCAGCCCCTTTCCCCAGCCAGGTCCCCAAAGAATGGATAACATTCTGAGACTAATTTTTTTATTTTTATCATCACTCATATGTTAGTTATGCTTGAAGCCTTTCTGGAATAGTGCTGGATATCTCAGTACGCGCACACATGCGCATCAAAGCGCGGTCTGAGCAGATCACATAGTAACTCTGATACGTTTTGTCCCAAAGCTTCGGGGAGGGGAATACGTAAGTGAAATGTCATCATGTCGCAGGGAAAATGTATTGAGCTATTTACCTGTAAAATGGTATTCTAATGTAAAGTTGGACTTTAATGGCGCCCAGTAGATACACGCAATCCAGACATCCGTGGTTATACCTCGTACGACAGAAGTGCCCTTATATTTCTGTAAGTAAAACAACACATAGAAATCATTTTACAGTCACCTGTATCAATATCCAATAAATATGAAACAGGTGCATGTCGTCTGCAGCGACACTGCTAAGCATTTTGATAGCATGGTCCCAAAACTATTGTGTAACTGTAATAGGGAAATTATTGAAAATATTTGGGGTTCTTGTATTTTGTCAAACTTTCAATATAATCATATCGTTGAATATAATACTAAAACCAACAGAATTTAAGACGTGGTTCATTTGATTAGATCAGACATTCTTCAGGTAATAGAAATTGAATAGACTTAAACGAATGGCAGAATTCAATATTTAAAAATTATATATGCATCAACCTTTTAACCATTGTGCAATGTAAATAATTGTACGAAAGAATCTGTGCAAATAGCACGTGTACAAAATAGTTTGGGTGATCCTTTATCCGCGAAATCTCGTACATCACGTCGAAATGACAGGTGCAGTTACTTTTGTCAACAAACAGTCATATGGTTTCGATATAAGAACAAAAATTAATGTCCAGCTCAGCTATTATTAGCGTACAAACATAAATCATACTTTTCCAAAAGGTAAAACAAAATCATGAAAAATATCTTAATGGCAGCTATGGTTTTTGTTGCTTGGTCGGGATGTTTACCTCCCCAAATGTCTTGGCAAAATATAGAGCACCCCCTGTTGAGAATGAATGTACTCCTCCATTGTACGTGACATTGCCAAAGAAAAGGTTATTGTCATCTTGTTGCAGATTTCTGACTTCACAGGAACGGCCTGGCAACAAAAGATATAACTAATGTTGTACATGCAGCATAAAGTAATTTCATTTTTAACGGCTCAATACAATGGACCTTATGCCAGAGAATGTAGATTGGCAATGAGCCGTATGCCAGAGAGTGCAGATTGGCAATGGACCGTATGCCAGAGTACAGATTGGCAATGGACCTAATGCCTGAGTGCAGATTGGCAATTCAATGAATAATAATTTATGTTAAAATACATCTATAGACAAAAAAACCCCCAGTGCGGCCACTGAAAGTTTCTTCTTGAAATAAAGCATCAAATCATACATCACATATACATTACAATTTTACTTTGATATATTGATATAGATAGCACTGTCTTTTTTTAATATTTAAGGAGAACAGTTGATTAGCATTTGTTTAATATATTTCCATAAACCAATTTTCTCTGAGCAATACATATAAATACATATATTTTCAACAACTTCCATTTTAACAAATGCTCATAGTAAATGCTACAATAAAGTTAAGTAAGTAGTATGCCGTTTGCTAAGAATGTTATTTTCTACACATCAGGACTAAATCAAAGCACCTGAACTTACCCGTAACATAAAATAATTGATCATTTGCGTAATCATATATCAAGTTGTATTGTGTGTTATTGGTGAATAATATCAACGTGGCCTGACTGCTGCCACTGTCAAAGTATTCATGCGCGGTGACAGTCGATCCCCTGTCGACGATATTGCCTTCTATTATGGCCTGATACTGAGCCGGAAGCTGTGGAATTGGGGGGTCTGAAAAGGAAAAAGATAGGTTTTAAAAATATCGCCTTTTCCTTGGAATCGAACAACCGCAGTAAATGACAAGCAACTCTAAAGAGGACCTCGCTAAACACAGCTTAATAAAAAATGCCATTTAGTTTTTACAACCCTGATGTCACCCTCAGCAGTAGATGCTTCTTATATTTTAATCAAATCAAATTCTTCCATCAGTTTAATTTGTGATGGCTGACTCAAAAGATGGAAGATAGGGATTAAGGGAAGTAGTTCGGATTCCTATGTCGTCATAAGACAACTATTTGAATACTGGAGAACAGATAATATCATATTAGGATTATATATATATATATATATATATATATATATATATATATATATATATATAATAGCTTAACTACAAAATTTAGCCTGCCAATTCCAGACCTTCATATTTACATTTATAAACAGATACTAAATCACGTTCTTGCTAGCGTGCATCAAATCAATTTCTATCATTTCTATCCAACTATAAGCTTATATGAGAAAAATTCATAGCCTACTACTACCTCTGTCTTCTATTATTATTATTATTATTAGTAGTAGTAGTAGTAGTAGTAGTATAAGCGACTTTTATCCATCGAATGCATTTTATTCGCTCAAAATATTTTTTATTTAGGATATAATTGCAAAAGTCATAATTATAGGTTACTGCATTTGCATGGGAAATATGAACGAGTTTTTCGGATGGAAATACTGCACGACCTTGGGAGTGCAGTATATCCATCCGACAAAACGAGTTCATATTTTCCCATACAAATACAGTAACCTTTTTATTATATTCTCATTGTATTATTCTACCTAAGGCTTAATTATATAAACAAAAATACACTACAAGAAACAAGGTAACTGAATGTATGTCGTATTCCAAACTAAATACACAAGCGCAGATTCATCATTACACAACAACAACATTATTAATGCGCACATAACTCCGCCCAGATGGATTTGAACCTAGTCGCGCGCTAGACTTTCGAAATAAATGGCGTTTAAAATTGAAATTTAGAGTTATATTGTGAATGAATGCGCATTGCAACAACTTTTCCATTTGATCTGGAATGAATAGGTTTTGGTATTTTTGTCGATTCTACGAAATTTCTTGATTATGGACTGGATTTATCTGTGCCAATTCAACATGAAGTAAATCGGATTTCAGCAGTGTGGGAGCAGCGTGTTGACATCTGCAAGTGTGTTTCTGTTCTGTCATTGAATGTTTGGAATCCTAATGTGGGAAAAATATGAAGTCTTTCAATTGTAATTATCAAATGTACGCTTTGGAATATAATGTTCATTTCATTTTGAGTGCAGTAAGGAGGATATAATTGCACTTGGAATGTAGTCGAAATTACATTGCAATTTCGAAATGTGTAATCAAGCTTTAGAACCCATGACATGGCTCATGTAATTCGGATTTGCAGAACTAAGAAAGTACATTTTGAGGAAATTCAGTATTTTTTGCCATTCTTATTACCAGCTAAAGAAGACTGTTTATGCCTTGTCACTTGCATGTTATTTGTAGGGACCCAGCATTTTTTATAACCTGTCTGGCGTCTATCTAGCCTAAATCGGAAACATTGCATCAAAAATTTTCACGTGGAATGTGGCAAAGCAACTTGTATGTGGCAGTCCACGAAACATCTGCTTTAGTTCATTCACAAACAAATTTAATCAACTAAAATATAAAGTCCCTACTACGTCAGTATACATGATTTGTTTACAAAGTAGTTCCTAATACACTATTGGGCACACGTGTTGTGTATGTGAGTGCAATATGAAGTACGTTTGAGTGCAATATCGTAAAATATTGAAAGATTCTGACAATGTAAAGTTAAAGGAGAAAAGAATGAGCATATCATAATTCTTATAACTAAAACAGCTGTGGCACTGCTGTCTTCTATGCACCACGTCACTTGATTTGCCACCGTGAAGCCAAGCCGACATTTTTCCCCTCACAAGA
>JAECUM010015372.1:0-65823 GCA_016617855.1 Megalonaias nervosa
TTGTGCAAAGTTGCCATGAGAATTGCCACTGATGAATTATGAACACCAGCATGGGACTTACATTTCCTCCAAGAAAAAAAATTAGACCCCTAATGAATATTTTTCTAGATGCGGTATAAAACTAAATGTAAGTGTTCTAAGCATCGTCGAATGATTTAAAATCTGATGAAATAAAAGTATTATGATTCAAGCTTATCAAAGCAATAAGTCAAATCAAATGCATGTGGAATTAGTCTTTTGATTCAAGCGATTATTAGGCACAGGCAATCTATTTACATGTTTTGTAGTATAATTGTGTGCAAAGATCTAACCTATCTGGCTTCATCTAATCGCTTGATAATCACTTAAACTATGTTCGATAGTTAATACACTGCATGACAGACACATGCTTTGTAGAAACATAAAATGAAAAGGGACATTCTGGGACATAAATATAAAAAGCTTGCATCGAGGACTCTGTTGTTTGAAATTTCATGTTTCCAAACTTAAACGTACGCATACGTTTACACAGATTTCAGTTTCCTGGAGAACCAGTCGTAAGAAAAGGACAGAATAATATGGTCTTGTAATGGATTTCTGGAAATTAATGTTCATCCAGTAGGGCACCAGTCCTCTTGTCAGACACTTCACAGATTAAATTTGTTTACACTCTTGCTTCCAGACGCAGAGCAATACTCAAAACTTCAGCGCCTTGTAAAGCTTTTAAATGTGCAAGCTCAGAAGCAGGAACATGAGGGTGAGCTGGAGGGACAAAGTGAGATGGAAAACCCCTCCACCAATACAGAGCAGGATAATGGATATCCACATCATAATAAGCCAGACAGTACAAAACTCGACATGGGTCACGAAGACAAATTTGCTTCGAAGTTAGGCATGGTCCTAGGAACAAGCAGTGAAGCAGACCCCAATGAAAATATGGAGAAGAAGGATATAGTAATGGAAATACTACAACTGGTCAATGATAATTCAGACAAACTAGAGAAGAGTGTGGTGGAATATGCAGGATTGGCTATTTGGGACTTTGCAGGTCAATATGTTTTCTACACTACTCACCAGACATTTCTGACCAGGCATGCCATTTATCTCTTGGTCATAGATCTCAGCAAGCCAGCTACAGATCTCATAAAAGATGATGAGTGTTTCCTTGATACAGAGGGGATAAAACTGTACAGTTCATGGTAAGTAAAATATACTTATATAAATCAGAGTATTGCATCGTTAGTTTGCTATTCAATACTGGATAAACCAGCTACAGCGTAAGTAATATTGTCTTGTGTTATCATGTTTATCAGAAGATCATATTATAGTTACAAAATCTACTCAATGATATTTTTTTTTACTTTTACAGTATGATGCTGGTTATTGCAAAATTGATTTACTGTGTCGAACCCAAGCAGAGTATTCAAAAAACTTGCTCAGTTACAAAATTACTCAGCACCGATTCAGGAAACGATAAGATCGTTGAACACTACTGCATATTGGGTATTAGGTAAAGTAAACGAAACGTGCCGTCGCAAAGTGGCTCAGGACCTTTCATAACCAAGTAAGGTCGCGTAATGGATCTGGGCAATTTTTATGACCATGTAGAGGTTGCAAAATGGCCCAGTATATATGAGGATAAGGTAATGTTTACAAAATGATGTTACCATCTCACAACCATCAGCAGATCGCAAAATGTCTCAGTGCTCTTTCAACATGTTGACTGGGAGGCAAGAATCAGAGAAACAAATCAATTAATATTTTCTAATATAATACCATAATAAAAATCTTGGTAACTACTTATTGTCATGTCATTACATACTAATATGCTACTATTACAACAACTACTACTACTATTATTATTATTGGTGTGGTTGTTGCTTTGTTATTATTTTTATTAATATCGTTATTATTATTATTATTATTATTATTATTATTATTATTATTATTATTATTTAGTAGAGCCTTCTATAAATTATATTTTGTCTTCAGACCTAATTGAAATTTGGATGACCTCCATACATTCCTGTGCACCAGCTCCTAATTCTGGCATCCCTGCTGTAATTCTGGTGGGAACACACGTGGATAAGATTCCAGAGGTATATCTAGATAATATTCAAGATGTCTTTCTTGTTTATGACATTTATTGGCTTGCTATAAATAAATAAATTTCAAACATTTCTTGTGAACGCATTAAATAGTTTCAACTTTTAATTAAAGATTAAACTACTACATTGAATAGGGAGTGTCATTTAGACGTGCATTGTTTTCGAGATTAGAAATCCTCAAGAGTGCTGAAATACGGAGGTCGTTATCTGACAAAGGTAACAGTCATCTGGAGTGCTTAAAAATAAGTTACTAGTGCTCACAATTCCAATATGTAATAGTTAAATTTATAAACAGTGCATAGACCTTTTTGTTTACAAGATTTGGTATCAGAAAAAGCACGTTTGCTACGAGATGTTAGTGCAAATCTTTCACAGCTTATAAATTAACTTTCACTGACTTTTGTTGTCTCAGTCTTTGTTTTCGGCGGGGTGGATACAAGATATGCTTATGATGGCAGTGTCGGATTCACTTAAAAATAAACCAACCTTAAGATGTTAATAAAACATGTTATGCGTTGTAGCCTTTAGCTAGGGAATGAATACTTTGCGATTAATGTGAAATCTTAACCTTACCCCAGCCATCCAAGCAAACACTGTGGGGATGGGGGCTCAAAATCATCCAGTATAAGGCGAAGCGCATATGCGCTATTGTTTTACCCATCCAATAACCTGTTTGTCAGTCAACAATAACTGCAGTTGTCCAACAAACATTGTAGAAGGCTTGCTAAAAAGCTTTAATGTTCAGGTCATTGTTACAAATCGAAAAAAAGGAAACCATTTCTGTACAATAACTTGCGTTATTCACCATCTAGAATTATCAATCTTAATGCATTTTCAGCGTCAAAGGTTAAAGGTCAAGATCGATGTGGCCAAAAGAACGAATATGTGTTTCGAACAATACTTTACGTTTTACAGCATCAAAAGTTATCAAACTCTGGAAAACATGCGCTTCCAGACTCTTTTCAATATTGAATTCAAAGGCTAAGTTCACAGCGACTAAAAGAAGAAATATTGTTTCTGCACAATAATGAGGGGCTCCCAAATTCTGTGGGTACCAATGTCTGTGGATTGCTTGCAGTTCGAGTTTGGAAGAACCCTATTGATTTTGGATTTGCAAATGCGGTAAAAACGAAGTATATGAACATTTTGGAATCCAAATGTCAAATGTCAAGATTATTAAGACTGAGTGAATAAAGACTATTTTGCCTAATATCTTGAGTTGTAAACAACATATTGTAAGCCATGTTTGCGGAGCATTTGCACTTTAGGCATGGAAGAAGTCAAAAGATCATGGTTAATGTGATTCAATGAAAATAATTTGACACAGTACCTTTTGTCCGAGTAATAAATATTGGACTACAATTTGTGGACTCTACATGGATTGTATTATGCGTGATGAAAATCATGTAGATTAAACTTAACAGTAATGGTACGTCTGATAGAAGAATAATGATTTTTGAACAGAGAGAATAGCTTAAGACGATACACCGTTCACCACTGAGACCCATTGGCTAATAATTTACAGAGTTAAACATGTCTTATTTCGTACCTACATAGGGAATTATTAAACACTGATGTAGTTATAATCTCTTGTTAATGATAGTCTTTTTAAAACTCATTCATCTATTATTGGTTGCACAGTTACTGACATCATACTTTGTGACTATGCTTTTGTATGCGATTACCTTTACTAAGGTATACATTTTCAGCCATAAGTAAGTGAACAAAATGCAAACCCAACTATACTTTGTAAGAGATAAAAGATTCTCTAGTTATGTAAAAGTATCGAAATTTCCAACATTTCATAAGCTGACATTCTTAAGAAAACATTAGCAGATAGATGTATATGACTTATGCAAGCTCTGCATTGTCTATAACAAGCATTTTTGTTTATATCTAACCCGGTCATAATTTTATGACCGTGTGTCATCCATCATGTTTCATTCGTCGTTCGTCAATAATAATCTTTTTAAACTTCTAAAGATACTGCTAGAACAATTTTTATTAAGCATGGTATGACTCCGTCTTTGGACATGCTCTGTCAGAAGTTTATCTTTGGTGGCTCCCTAAGCAGTGATAAGGCCTCCATCGTTACAAAACTAAATATCTATCTTCTGCTTCTCCAAAAGAAAAGAGAAATCAGACAAATTTGAGCAAAACTTGGTAGGAATGTTTCTTAGGACATACTCTAGCAAAATTGGGTCATCACTGGTTCACCTTGCAATGGTGAACCTTTTTGTTTCCTTCAATTGCTGACCCTATGTTCAATCAACCATAGCAGGAGAGTTTCTAACGAGAGGATGTAACAAAATTTTATATTGAGTTGACCTACAAGCAGTGTTGTTACTTCCATGCAACCATATGAACAACCAGTTTTCAACTTATTCTGATGAACAGCTGATCTAAGTTTGATCAGACTCAGAAATGTTTATGAGAACATGCTCTATCAAAACTATCTAGGGTGGTTCCCCTTGCAAGAACGTAGCGTCCAAAAGCATCCATGTGGATTACATGTTTGCAGTTTTTTTCTAGAAAAATTGAATCCATATTGATCAAACCTGATCAAATGTTTCTAAAGACATTCTCTAGTAATGATGGATCTTTATAGGCTGGGACGCAATGGTGTTGTGTCCTTAAAAACTGGGCAAAACACCTATATATTCAACCTTTTGTACACAGATGAGCCAATTTCAATCCAACATAGTAGGAATACTCAGGACAAGAATGATCAGTTTTATGTCTTGGTGACTCCCATATCGGTTCTGTTCATAGCGACGAGGCGGGTAATATATGTTATTTATCCCCTATCTAGTCTGAATGTAGTTATTAGAATATAAAAACATACGATATAACGACTTTCTGTTTATAAATTACTTAGCACAACAGACCATATGTGTTAGTCCTAACCGGACACCTTTCAAACTCATACAGTAGATACCAATACATCGTATAGTCCACCTGAAGTTCCTTACAGATGAAACAAAGTTAATCAACATGTCTGATACACCAAAATCTGCAAGAGAGGTAAACATTATCCTTACATTGGTATCTTTTAACTCAAGGCATCTACCTTATTACCGGACTTACATGATGTGATAATGTATGCCAAGTCAGCGATATCTAGTCCTAAAGTGTTGCCATTCCTTTGGTCCAGGCTTTTAACCTCATTGCCCCTCTTTTCAACAAATGCCAGAGGTACCCTGGGATTCCCAAAGATGTAGTTTGTAACAACAGTAGTACGATTCCTGCTATTATTGCATCTCTTCAAGGCACTATTCCACATTCCAAGGTAAATATTCCATCCAAAATAATTGAAGGTCTAGAACCAAAACAATGATCATAGTCTGATCCCTTTGCTTTTTTCATTTGTTCATAATGTCACCATTTATCCATTTGGATTTTGTGTCGTTACTCATATTTCTCCTCGATGCCCTTGGTTTCATCACTAAGTAGTCATTTGGTATTTCTAACAAACAACTCTTTAAAGTTACATGTTCCATTTGATATTTGCTATTTTCACTACAGTCACTGCATAATTTTAATTTATATGTGGCAACATCAGGATGTGATTCTGGCCGGCGTTACAATACATGCCGCAGAACCTTACTTTTATTCTGCACATAGATGTCTCAGATTCGAGCCGAGGTGTTTAATAAGAGTCTGATAAAGTAGTGCTGCAGGGTTTATAATCCCTTCTGATCACAAATCTATAAACACGTCAAGGATTTATCAACTGTTTAAGATGACACTCCACCAGAGTCTACACGGATAAAACGTCAGTAGTTGTGTACCTCAGAAGTCAAAGGAATGTTTAACCCTTCTCTATGCTTTGAAGTTTGGCACATTCTCCAATGGTCGGTTTCAAAATATATCATTGTCTAGGCGAGAAGAATATTCTGGTGGAGAGCCTGTCTAGACAAGGTTAAATCATCGCTACAGAAGATGCCGTGTACTAGCAGCACAGACACTGGTTCAGCAGCTGGGAATGACAATTGTAGAATTATTTGAGACGAGGCTGAACAGTATGCAAAATTTGATGCCTTTCCGGTGGTAGACCAGAGGCCATGTGCAGCTGATTCCTTCAACTTGAACTGTGCCTGTCAGTGTCCTATGCATTCCCACCATTTAGAAGCTTTCCTCAAGTTCTTCAAACAGTCAACACCACAACATCATGAATCATTCTTATAATCGGCCTATGAACACAAAAGTCAATGTTCGCCGACCTCCTCCAACATGGCGGCATACTGAATATGAACTTGACAACCTCTCATTGAGTGAGCTCAAGCTGGTAATATTTTGACATAAAACAGAAATTCAGAACCAATATCACTGATACAATGTTGCTGTCTCTAGTCTCTGTTAAACCAAGCCCTGGTGGAATAACAAAATTGGCAACACATTTACAGCGTCACCAGCCATCACGTGTAGCACATTGGCAAAATACAAATGCCTACGTTCCAGTACAAGTTCGCCAAGATTTTCAATTCATCCATCCATGACCTCAGGCGATATAATTACACAGAGTGAATACAAACTTCCATTGCTAAAGAACACATAATATGCTTGTCATAGCTGATTCCATTATTTGGGACTTACTTCCATTAAGCAGTGCGTCATGCAAGGGCTTTTTAAACCTGGTATTGGTGTTCTACTCGTATAAATTTTACTATTTATAGAGGTTCTCTCTGAATGGGACATTACAGGCATTTAAAAGGTTTAAAGACGCTAATGTATGCAAATACTTGCATTTCCACTTATTGCATTTCTTGTCATATGAAGAATTTTGTAAGTGTGATACATCGTTTTCTTTTTTTCGTTTTATTAATTCACTGCAGACCAAGCACCTTTTAATGAGACAGAATAAACATGGAACTTTTTTGTGTTCTTATTTCAATTGCAGAAATTTAATTTCATCTTGATAAGTCTTAACCAAAACTGGGATGTATTGTATTTGTTTTGCGAAGAAAACGGAAAGAAGTTTATGTTCTAGGTCAGTAGTTATTATCTATATTAAATCTGCTCATGATTTCAGTACCTACGGCAGATTAGTGCACAGTTCTTTGTGTTGCTGGTTTCTTTGGATATGTTCCTGTCAAATATATCCAAACGTTGAAAACATTTTAGTACCTGAATGATATGTTCACTAAAGACATGTTGTTCAATAGATTACTTGATTAGTTAACTTAATGCTGGTGTCTGCCGAGGCTGCCTAAATGACACTAGTTCCACAATTTTGCATATCCGTGAATCTCTGCATATCCTTATGTTGATCAGTACACACTATAGACTAACGTTAGAATTAAAGTATTTACTTTACTTTAATTCCAGTACCATTCTATCTCAGCATCTCTCAGATCTTGAATATAACTCAGACGTGGGCTTGACATGCAGGCCATGACCAGATTCATATGCTGATCAATGTTGTTTCCCCATCACTGACATTTGGCAAACATGAATGATTGTTATGATACATGTATTAAATTATTTTGGATACACAGTATTGAAATCCAACTATTGTCAAATGATTATAATATATGGTATGTTATTTTCCTTATAGGAATCTCGACAATTTGTAATTGATGAATACTTCAAGAAACTTCGCTACATTCTAAGAAAGAAGCCGACCATATACCACCTGCTAGATGATATTGCCATTGATAACACCCTGTGCGACCCCAACCCAGGGCTGGAGGAGCTGAAAAGAAGGATTGTTGAACTGGCAAAGGAGCAGCCATATTGGGGTGAAGAAACACCTGCTCGTTGGCTCCCCTTAGAACACGCAATCATGACATTAAAAGCTTCTGGTGTCAAGGTAGATCTGCTACTCGGCATATGTAACTGCAGGTTTCACCTGAAGGGGAATATTTAATTCACGAACCTAACTCATTACACCTTTTACATATAGATGTTCTTTACTATGCAAAGTGTGCTTAGAAGTAGTAAATATGTACTTTTGAGCACGTAAGCAATAACATTTTCCTCATCTTAACATCAGAATTTGTTTACTTCAAGTGCAACTAGAATTTAATCTTATAAACTGTTTGGTAAATGGCTGCAAGTGTTCATCTGATTAAAAGTACTTTGTTTATTAAACGTGGGTGTTAAATACCTGTTTTAATGTTACTCGTATGATACCCCATTTTAATCTACCTCGTATGATCAGATCGTTCAAATATATGGCCATATGGTTTCAAAAAAAATAATTTGCACATTGATATTATATGTTCACTTCCTTTTTAAAGTAATACTTTGGACAAACTTAAATGTTCAGATACCATGAAGTTGAAAGAATATCAAAGTTAGATAAATTTCTATTATTACTCTACCTGTGAATGGTGTTTTGTGTACGCCGTTCGCCATAACCTATATATATATATATATATATATATATATATATATATATATATATATATATATATATATATATATATATATATATATATATATATATACATATTCATATAATGATGTGTCATTCGTTCTCTGCCATAGTTCAGTATAGAATGCAGTTGGTATTTTGGAACCCAAATACTGTGGAGTAACAGATGAGAGCACAATTAGCAGAAACATCTTCTGATCTTGATCTACAGAAATTTTAAGACATTTTTTGTATTAAAAGTTATGCATTACATCGTCCTATATTTGCCATTAGAGATGTACGTATGCAGAATATTAAACTCTACGTATCAAAGTGTGTTTTAATATCAATAATAATACAACACCATATCACCAAAGGTTTGCTAATGGCTAGGAATTCAACAGGCACCATAGAGATTAGTCTGAGACTACTAGTCTTAAATATCCAGCTACAGGGCTAAGTCAACATCCTGACCTTCTAAGCCTTCCCCGTCGATGATGTGTCATTTCAAATGAGTATTTTTGGCCGTACCGCAGCTTGCCTGTAAAATTGAGATGTTGTAGGCATTGGCGTTTAAGAATTGGATGATCGTCACAATAGCCTCGCTTGCCAATCTTTTTCCTGCCTCCTCCGTAAGTCATGTGAACATGTAATCACTATCTCCAGCGACGCTTAGACGCTTGCTGCAGGCGGCTGATGAAACCTCACGGCATGCAGAGGTGTTGCGCTGGACAGTATGAACTTTCATATGATGGATCCCTTGGAAGCAGAGATCCTCCTCAGATGTATTATACATTTTTGGTTTTCTGAGAAACGTTGATCGGGAGTTTCAAGCTAAAACTTCTTTTTCTGGTTGTTTATTTCTATCGTACCCTTGGACCTTCAACTGTGCGGCAGACATAGTTCAACTCGAAAAAAAAGATTGAACTTATGCCACCTCCAGTTGTTTCCTTCATCAAAGTAAAAACTACACAAGGGCACACCACAATTTGGATTTCTCTTGGATCAGACTTTCATTACCTACTGAGTTGGTTTCGAACCGGAGTCCTAATGCACGCCTCAGGAACACACTTCAACCTGTTCCCAGACGAGACAGATTTGGTGTGGGCTGCTCATATGGAGCCAGAAGGGCTATTTCTTCCGGGGTTGTGGTCCAGAGAAGAAGCTATCCTTTACGTAAACAATTTGGAAATGATGGCTACATTTTAATCTTACATGGACGTTTCAACAAAGTAATGAGTTATATGATGATCTCCTCGAATGTCGGTGTTAGCATACCTCAGACAACAAGGTGGCAAACATGCCCATTTGTTTTGTGTTGTGTTCTGAAATCTCCTTAGCTTTGCAGCATCAGAAAGGATTATCTGCAATGTTTATCATATCCGGGGCAAGACAATTGTTGTTACGGACAGTCAGCCCAGTGAGGGCAAGGTAGTTCTCGTGGAATAGTTACTGAATAAATCTGTCCTTCTTTAGATTGTGACCGAGATTCTTGGTGTACCTGGTTTTGATGAGACTGAATAAGCTTAACTTCTACGTTTCCTCTGTGCCAGATGATAGGGCCTAGGCTGTGGTAGCTTTCAGTTGGAGGTAGGATTACATGTTGCTCCAAATGATTCTGAAAGTGCCCCACAAAGTCAGGATATCCACTGATCAGCTCATTCTGATTCACACCCTTTGTCCTCTACAATCGTGGTTCAACATGTTGCTTCGCCTGTTGGTAGACCAGCCCAGGAAATTGCCTCAAAGGAGGGACCTTCTATCACAGCACAGGTGGTATGTATCTTCTACACAACAGCTTGCGTACCCACCGCCTTCAATCTTGGCTCATTTCAAACCGTCAATTGCATCTGACAGGTTAGAAGATGCTCTACAGTCTATACTCAAAGCGGAAAATCTTTTGCGATTGGTGCAGAAGTAAGTACTCCTTCTCTGATTACTGTGGCTGACTTTTCTCTTCATGTTCGAAGAGGGATAATGTCCGGTTTCCTCTGTTAGGCGGAATAGGTCAGCCCTATCCAACACACTCATATTTTAGCACCTCATGTTTCCTATCGAACTTTCCGCAACGTATTGCCTAGATGGAATTCCCCGTACTTGGTCGTTTTAATAACCTTCCTAGGAACCATTTGTTGAAACATCTTTCACGAACCTTGCCCTTATAACTGTTTCCCTGTTCTCATGAGCTTCTGTAAGTCCAAGGAGTGAGCTTCATGCTTAAAGCTGTCTATTGACTTAGGTGGTTTAAGGTCCAACTGCATTTACAAGTCTGTTTCTCATCTTTTGTCAATTTGCGCTTATAGATATCTAAAGGTTTAGCCGTGTATGAGCTGAGGATGATCAAGATAGACTTCGGTCCTGACCAATAGCTTTAGTATTCTATGTGCCACTTTTAATGTGAGACCAAAGGGTAAGAGGGTTACTATCTTACCGACCTAGTAAGGGATTCTCTAATATTTTTGTATCCACCATGACCAGGTGAAATGTCCTAATCAACAAGGCATCTTATCATTCCTTACTGAGAAGGGCCTTTCTTTAATGACAATTAAGGCCAGTAAAATTAGAGGTACTGCTATTTCACGTACCTTTCTAACATATTCGTCATTAGAGAATGTTATTGTTGCCGATCTTTGGCGCACCAGAGCGATTGCATGTTTGCCTTGAGTTGAATAGTTGTGGCACGAAATGTGGACCAAGTATATCAAATTTTGTACCAATTTAATGAGGTCATCAACCTGCAGCCGCATTGGTAAAGTCAGCACTGAAAAAGTGACATATGTTGTTTAACTGAAGTGTCTTTTGGGATGGGGGTAAAACAAATTTTGGTGATGAAATACCTAACTGACTATTGCAAGATTCTTTCTTCCATCACTGCCCTGATGTCATATGTGGTCTTAGTCCAACGACAAAAGACAAGTACTGTGTATGCACTTTGATACGTGAAACAGACTGGCCTTCCGTTCGAATCTAGTTCTAGACATTCTGACTAGTGGATAGAATTTAATAATTGGGATTAGGATAATTCCGTCCAGAAAAGGGTAAAAGGAGGGTGGTGATATGTAAGTATTTAATGAATGAAATTAGCTTTACCCTATTATAATATGCTTGTTCCTTATAAATTTCAATGGTTTTCACGATATCACCTTAGTCGTTACTCTGTAACACTTAAGTTTTCTTTCCATCAGATTGCTCCTCTGAGTCTTGTAGAAGAGATAAATAGATCGGGATCTATTAGGATTGAAGACAGCACGGAACTAGATCTGTTCCTTAGATTCCAGCATAAGATGGGCACAATCCTCTACTTCAGGTGAGATGAAGACCCTTTTAGCTCTGCTGGTAATATATCAAAAGAACTTGCGAGATCGACTGTTGTTCGTCTTTGATCATTCGTCTATCTTTTAGAACAAGTTTCTTATGGCTACTCCTCATAATGAAAATGGTGTCGTTCGGACATCGAATAGGGTAATGACTGCGGTTAGCCTCTTCTCCTGAACGAAAAATCATATTGACATGTTGTTTTCATTGACATACATCTTATGATGTTTAGTTGCACATACATGAATAATATCCAATATTGAAACTACAAGTGCCATCTTGAAATTCTTGTTAACAATTCTTATGTCAAACAGAGAGTCACGGTGGTATGTGTTGTCTCTACAAGACATTTGGTCCATACTGAGAATGGTGTCGCTTAAACTTCCAGTAAGGACATTATCTCGGCCGTATTGACAACCTTGCTGTTGTTACTCATCCTGAATAAATGGCCAACTCAAAATTTGGTTTCATTAAAAGACTTTTAATGATGACTAGCTGGTACTAAAACTAAATTACGTCAATTCGACATCTAATATGTCCGCGATGGAAGACAGCCATCTATGAAACCTTGCTATCACCACTCCTCAAGAATGCAAAGTCATATAGTGATTGTATTTGCACAGGAAGGCTTCTGGTCAGTGAATATTGTGTCAATCTAACAAACAGTAGGCCCTCCATGGCAGACATTTTGAAATTTTATATCGTTACTCCTAAATAAAATCTTATATACACGTGAATTTTCCCAGAAAACTTATAATGTGTAGTTAGTCTTAAATTAAACTAATGACTGTCTGATCTCTTTTATGGTAGCAGCGATGGCCATTTTTCAACTTTGTTTGCTAACTGGATGGCCATATCAACACGGGTTATCAAAATGGTATTCAATTTTCACCAAAATGCATATAATGCTGTGTTGTTGGTCCTAACGAACATAGAGAAAAATGTCTTGAGGCCATAAATGAAACAAGATATAGATGATGCAAAAATGCAATAAAGAGTTGAGGCAATTATCTATGTCAGGTTTGTAATATATTCCATCTGTTAATTTACTAAATTGTTCCATTGAGGTGTTGCTAACCTAAATGTATTACTTGCAATATAAATATTCCCTTGCATGCATGATTGGAATGCAAGAAAAATGCCAAGTTGCTTAACAATAATGCCCCTGCAGCTAACTTTACTATCCTCCCCTGATAATACAAATAATAATCATTTGACAACACTGCTTTGTCAATGCTTTATTCAAAATAAGCTTCTATTTTCACAAATATTTTCCGATCGTGAATAAGAAAACGGAATATCATACAGCCAAAACTGCACTTGCATCCACCACCAAAATGAGCCAATACATGACTCTTTGTTCTTGATGACTGCATTAGAAACCAAACAACAAAGAATTATATCAGTATGTACATCAAACAACAAGGTGCAAATCACTGGTAACCCACTTTTCACATAGGTGTATGACAAATCAAAGATCACAGGTGCTCGATTACAAGTACGACTACGGGGTGTAGGATGATTACGATAATGATTACTATTGCTTTGCATGTGTATGCTTTGTTATCGTTTTCTATTATAGGCAGATATCATACATTGTGTAACTGTAAAACAAGCAATTATAGCTCTGCGTAAATGTTTGTTGAATATTATTTACGTAAAAATTCACATGCCAAATGAGCACTACTTATCACTGTTTTCATCGCGTTCACATCAACGGTTTTAGTTACTGCTGTTGTTATAACGTATAAGCATTAAGCGTTCAAAGTTTGCATCTGTCTGATCACATCTGTCTGCTGAAGAGTTTGCCTGCAGTAGGGAACAGACGTTCAACTGGAACACCCGATTCACTAATCTGTAGGTAGGAGCAAACAAGCTTGGACAAAGTATGGTTGAGGTCCCATTGTCCTTTCCAATAGACTAGTGGGTCTGCATTCTCGCACAGGCCTGTGGGACTGAAGTAATCATCCAGTGGGAAGCTTGACTATGGAGACTGATTTCTAATCGTCCAGGAATTGCTTGAAAGTTTTTTCATTTCTATTTGGATTCCACGTATTACTAGCATGATGACACTTGCAGTGGCCTTGCTCTGACCTTAGACCATGTCGGCTGGCCAATGGAAGGATGTTAGTATTTCCACGAGGTCTTTGGCGATATTTTATTTTGTATACATTGAGTTTTCCATTGTACTCCAGTTTATAAAGTTGGCATTCTGCTCAGAAGCTAAGTAAAGTACTTGGATTATATAATCATCTTAATAACTAAACCTTTGCTCAGAATCCTAGCAAAGTAAATTTATTTGAGGTCTACTTCACTGCTATGTGTTTTTTATTGTTCAAAGATTTGCTAATTGGACATGAGTTGTTGAATTAACAAATGGTCGCATAAAATTATAACTATATTTTATGAATAAATATCTCGTATTGTATATTGGCCACCTACAATTACCCATTCTTTATTGTACTAGTCAACATTCATGACCTTGTGGTTATGGAAACTTTTATTATTCTTACAATTATCAAGATTATGATTAGCGTTTGTGTGGCTGTAATTATTTGTCATCATGATTACACTGAAATTAAAGACGATTACAATTACGATTACGATTATACAGCTTCTGAAATCAATGATTACGATTACAATTATAATTGCCACCATGCCCTCTTTGGAACAAGGGCAAAAATGTATTAAGTCTCTGCTAAGCGGTTTTATCTTTCCATAATTTTCAGCGTGGAAGGATTGAAAGAGAAGATTGTCCTTGACCCGCAATGGATGATTGATGCTCTGAAGTCTCTCATCACAGCAGAGACTTTCATCAAACGAAACCCTGTCGTCACTAACAAGTGGTATAAATTCAAGGAAAAGGGAATACTTACTCATGAATTGTTAGGTTTGTACCGTTATTACTCTAATATATTGTTTATAGATAACCCGGCCATAAAGTCATGTGAGACTCAGGTCTGATTTTCTACGGCATGAGTCATGGCTCATCCATTAAAATTTGCTGTTTTCGAACCTTTTCTCACATTACACTGTACAATTTATAATAAAAAATGATACAGAGTACCTTGATTGTGCTTGACATCAAATACAGAGAGACACACACACACAGAACGTCTTTAGAAAGGACCCCTCCCAGGAATTAAAACAACTCAGCAAACATGATCCTCTTTTTGTTATGTATATTTAATTTGTATTTTTTGTTGTCTTTATCGATGATTATATGATACGTAGATCTTTACTGTGTGACTGACCTTGGTCAGTAATTGAATTAATGGCTTGCCTGGCTAGAAACATTTATTTAGCAAACAACATAATACATAGCTAATATTTCTCTATGATTAGAGATGACATATTTAGGTAATTATTAATGGAGGCAAACAGGTTTACTTGTAACTGAGTTTAGAACATTAGATTTTCACTTGGCAATTCCTAATCTTCTTGGCATATTTGAATGCTAGAGAAGGAAGTTGACCTTTATCATGGTTCTGTTATTGTGCTGTACCTTTTATATTAATGTTGTTTACTTCAAGAATACTCTTTCCAGTTTTAATATCAGTCTTTATCCATGTCAGTTTTAGTTGTGTGTCAGTTAATACCTGAAAGGATTTATTATTTGAATTATTCACTTTAATTGCAAAGTGCTCATTAATACTTCAAGGACTAAATCATTTTTGGATTTTTTCTGAATTTATGAAAATACATTTTGGATTATATCATTGTGATAAATGAAGACTGCTGGCACGGCACATTAGCAGATTTGAAGCTATTGGCACATCAGCACATTCAATAGTATAATCTATTCTGATTACTACTTGAAATCGTTTAGAACTCATTACATTTGGTCTTGTGTCAGAACTTTTAGAACTATTTGAGATCTTGATTCCAATAATGAAAGTTCTTTACAAATTTTCAGTTTTATATTCTAGAGAAATAAATTATTTGTTGCCTTTTGCTAAATTTGTTGATTTTCACTCTTTTCTGTTACTTACTTTACTACCATGAAGTCGTAACAATTTAAGGCTCTTTGAACTGGCACAAACCATGCATTTTTGATTTCGAGTACAGCAAGCATTACCTTAAAAGAAAATTTCTGAAAATCTGGACAGCAGAATTTGACTAAATTAGACAAATGCAATCTGCCTTAAAGGAAATTTGAAATTCTAAAGATCCCTTATAACCGCTAATAACTATTTCCACCATGCTAAATTATAGAACATCCACAGTGCTAAAATATAGAACCAGTTCAGAAGATAAAAAATGACACTAATCTAAATTTAACCGAAATAATTCTAGCATTAGGGCTTTCTAAGTTTAAGATGATCCTCCATCATAAATAGATGCCATCAAAATAATAGACTACGTTTTAAATAAAGTCTAAAAAGTGAATTAATACAATATGACTAACATGAACAATTCTTAATTTCCGTTAAATCTCAAACGAATTTGACTACATTTCTACAAATAAGCACTCGTCAATGTAGGCAGATGACATGCTTGCTCTCTTTGGTTTGCATCATAACAATTTTATTTCTTATGTCCATGAGTTTACATAAACCGAATATAAGTTTCCATAACTGATAAAGAGAAACGTGCCTTTGGGCAAGGGGATGTGCCGTAAATTTATTGCATGTTTGGGTCGTTAAATGCATGGTTTTCACCAATCATACAATCTGTGAAGACTGGTACCCACTTTCGCCATGAAATAGTGCTCCAAAATCATAAAGAGTTGAAATGAAATATCAAATGTCAACTATAGCAAATGTTGGTATGAATGTACATTAACATAATCTCAGACAAAACGTCTACTGACATGTCATTTATGCTACTAATATATTTCTTATTTTGTACTCATAATTAGCAAATATATGCACAAAATATGCTGCCATTTTGATTTGAGCTAGAACGTTCATGAAGACTAATATGTTTTCCTGACACTGATAGTAACAGTCTTTTAATAAATATATGTTTTTTGATTTCTAGACGCTGTCTGGTCAAAGAAGATGAGACCTGAATTCTATGATAATAAAGATCACATATTACTGTTGATGGAAAGGTTAAACATTATTGCCAGGCCACGGACATACAGTGAAGATGGGAATGAAGTCAAGGTAAATTTATCCAATTCATTTATTATATCACCATCTTCCTCTAATCCTTTACCCAACCAAAATTCCCTCCTTTATTCAGTAGAAAATTTGGGACATCAATTCCGCAAATTTTATTGGTGACATACAATATTGCCACGCCCTCTGTTTTGAAAAGGGCACATGCTGGTCGCTGATTGTAGATGGAGAATTGCATATAGAACGGGATCTTAAGACGAGTACATTTGATGACTGTCCCATTAATTCTATGTCAGTTAATCTTAATCAGCTATGTGGATTCTAGCTAGTTCGTACATGATTGAAATCACAAATTATAGTTATAATTCTTATTCCTTTTTAGGTGGAAAATTACTTCCTTGCCCTATGTATGCTCAGTGAAAGTACACCACTTGATGTTGTCTCCTCTAAACTACAGCCGGATGTGGAGAGCTCATCAGTCCTTTGTTACGTCTTTGTGGAAAAGTTCCTACCGTCTCCCATCTTTCATCGCCTTATTGCTGCCTACGTGGCTCACTGGCCTATTGCCAAGAAGAATTCAGAAAATCTCATTTTCTGCGGCTGCTGTGTCTTTAACCTTGACCTTCATCACCGACTAACCGTGTTCTTCAGGGAACATGTCATATTTGTAAGGGTCACAAAACTGAGGACCACTGAGACTCCATCTTCCAAACTTTGTATTAAAGCAAAGGATTTCATCACCATGACTCTCAAAGATATCATTGAAGACCTGGGACACAGTCTGCGATTTGATTTCTTTATACGTTGCCCGAACTCCGATGGATACAGTGTAAACTGCCTGATCCCTGTTGCCGACCTTCTGGGGAATGTGGATGTTCCATGTCATTCGCATAAGAACAGCCATGTAATTACCTCGGATGAGATGCTAAAGTTCTGGTTTCAGGAAGAGGTGAGTAAGAGCAGATTTGTTCTTTGGCGTTTTTGTTTATTAAATGGGAGTCGAAGATAATGTTTTCTGAAGTTGCAGATGATGATGTACTCCGTAATTAATGATACAGACATTCTCTAAATCCACTGGCACATTATTTGAGATAAATTGTTAATAGGACTAAGTCAATAGATAAAAAAAGGTTACTTTTAATGATTCTAGCCAATATATCGATCTTTTACGAGTTTAGTGCTGTTCTTTATGTTCATGTTTGTAATTCGTTTACTTCTGATAACAGCACCGTTAATATGGCAAATGTATGTAATATTGCAATACAGATGTCATCTCGATTGTAATACACCGAGTGTGAGAGAGAGAGAGGCAAATTCAAAAAGAGTAACAAATATTAAACTGTATTGGTAGCTCATGAAAAAGACCTTAGGATCATACCATATTCTTATAAAAAGTATAAAACGTGTTTCCTTCCAAAAATCTCTTGTTAAACAACTTTAATAAATGTAAACATTGAACATATTTTATTATGTATGAACAACGTAACCACAAAGATATTAAATTGTGTCTGAAACAGAGTGAGTAATTGGTGGGTTCTAAATTGTTCCCCGTCTTTATGGTTAATGTTGCTATGAAATAAGTCTTGATCAGGCGAAATAATTTCTATCATATGATTCTGACCGAAGTCGATATTGAGGACGCATAGGCCGAATGTTGAGATTTTGTGGATATATTTGCTGTTTTCTTGTATTCCCACTTGACACTCTTGGCCTCGGCGATATATTTTTTGTGGCGTGTGTCTGACAAGTGAGCAAATAATGTTACATGATGTAAAATGATCTTTTAACTTAGAAGCACATGTATATTTAAGATTTGTATACGTGTTTTTCAACAGTCTGTTTATCTATATATTCTACAAAATACGGTACTCGATCATTATGCCTCAGAATACCTACTGCTGCACCGTAAATCTAGCCATGGCAGCTAAAATGTTTAGACGAATCAGGTAAAGTTACCTGCTTACAAGTTGGCATTCGATAGAGACTTCCCCTTGATTTAAGTATTGGCGCCACATCATCTGAATACATCACTTACTTCTTCCGATAATGCACTCTCTCTCTCTCTCTCTCTCTCTCTCTCTCTCTCTCTCTCTCTCTCTCTCTCTCTCTGTGCATCGATCCAATCTAAACTACGTCATTGGCGCACAGCGCGACATCCTAAGTCATATATGGGAAAAAATTGCTTCACGAAAAATACTGCGTCGATGGTTTTGCTAAATATCAGGGCTTGATATGCTGAAAAAGTATCCTTCAATCCGTAATTATCTATATAGAATATCGTGTTAGTAAATACAAGTTAAAATTTCATTTGTGCGTCCCGCACAAGGAGACACCCATCCTCCATACTCTTCGAAAAATAGTTTGGGTATTATCTGTAATAATAAGCATTTTACTAAGGGGTCGCCACAGTATCCCGTTCATGTTTATATGTCGTACTGGGGTACTTATATTATGGTCATTATTGCTATGAAGGCATAGTTATTAAGCGGACAAGCGTTAGTAACAACAATAAATTTTCTAACGATATTTAGTAGAGATTACACGTTCCTCTAATGTGGCTTTAATGGCTTTAGCTTTAATATAATAAATAATAATTATGCACTTATATGTAACATTTGTTAGCAAAATACGAATGAACCATGACATTTTTGTTTTCACTGACAATAAGTATAACTAGTAGGAACAAGATGGCGGAACTTGTTATTATACTTCATCAATTTTTTTTAGTAGAAAAGCATTTTTAATTGAGAACTCTTACAGACATCTTTAAGTGTGTGCAAGTAGGAGAACAAGAACACCAGCACGCACCATGTGCCTTTCGTTCCTAAACTGTACTCGAATGTATTGATGCCCTTGTCTTGCTTGTAAAGTCGAAAGTCGGAGAACGTATAGAAAAAGGAAAGAATTACGTTCTTTGTCCTATCTTACTGAATCTATAACAACTCACAGCATTCATAATCGACATATAATTAATTGTGTCTCCCCGAATTAAGATACGTACAGGCAAAATCGCAATTAACCGAAGAGAAGGACTGGTAGGGCCGTTAACGAAAAATATCGCCTCATTCCCCCAATTATGTGTCACAAGCCTACGTTTTTAGTGACACAAGGACCATCTCATACTCAAAAACATCCAGTGTCAATGTTTAGACTGCATCTACTCTTACTTCCTATTTCACTTATCGTCAAGGAAAATGCAGCAAGGTTGGAAGGAGGTCACGAATCTGTGAGACAAAGAAAAAAGAGTCGTCAGTTCCCCTATCTACTCTAATCCTTTAAGCACAGCCTCTCAATATAAGGTCCAATCGCCATCATAGCCAGTGGAAACCTTCTCCCTTGAATAACGCAGGCTAACAAGTGGGAATTTTGTCAGGGTCGCTCGCTCGCCTCTATGTTAAGTTATTAGGAGCTTTATAATCCAAGACCAAGTCATTAGTGAATATAGCTTCACACGCTGATATGTTCTCAGCGATTCCCTTCAGCTTAAAGAAATAATAGTCATTATATGCGGTTTCCTGGCAACGGCTAGTAAGGACTCTAGCAAAGACATCGGGCACGAATCTGTTGCGGCCCTGGCGTTGTCAGCAGAACTCATGCACCACCATCGATGTGTCGCATTCTATACTTCGACGTGTTTGCTAGAGCAGAGCAAAATTCTTATTAGGGCTGCACGCATAGATTCTGCCGGTCTCATTGCAGCTATTGCATAACGGGACGTTAAACACCAACAATATATGTCATTTGCATCGGCTACTCTCCTATCGAAACCAGACAATAACTGCACTTAATCTGATAGAATCATTGTTCTTCCAAACTTCCGCATACAACCACAACAAAGTAGCCAATCCTCCTAAAAGTAAGCTTCGCTAATGCAACACTTAGACGACTGCCAAATTTACAACAACAACAGACAGTCATTGCTATGCAATAAGACCCAATGCTGATCATAAATGAATCGACTAGGACCTAGAGAAATCCGATTTCATTCCCTCCTAGGAACTGAGTGACTTCCATCTCTGGGTCAGAATCGTGTTTTCCCAGAAAGGATGAACAACATCCTAGAACTCTTAAAGACGCCATTGTCCGCTCATCCGTATCTCTCACTTCTGGGAACCTTAAATTCCACGAAGTACCATTTAAGTCCTCTTCACTTGCTCTCGCTGGCGGTCTGGGAAGCCAACAGTGGTTCACTGTCAGATGGAATATTCTAGTATCTGCCTTTCAGTGCTACGTAGTGTTATCATCAATATAAGACTGTGGTGATTCCATTCTACATGTCCAAGATCATCACTCCTGTCATTATTCAATGCGTCAGATTCAGTTATGACACATTTAGAGCTAGAAGGAGTACGTCTCCAAAGACATTGGTAACAATTAGTGTAGTGTGAATTCTACAGCAACAACTTAAAAACGAAAGCCCTATTATTCTCGACAAAAGAGTGCATATATGATGTTAAAGGACATTGCATCATGGTCTCCTCGGACAACACATTAGCGTTGGTAGACCTAAGACGACAAGGAGGTACTCACGCGCCTTCTCTCTGCGTTGAAGTCTGGAACCTTCTACACTGGTTGAAATCATAATTGATTGCAATCAGAATTCGACACATTGCATAAAAGAAAAACATCTTTGAAGACAGTATGTCCAAAACTGACAAGGAGGTCCTAAAATAATGGTCAAGCAGCTGCAGAGTCTCTGTTCAGTGAACGGAAGAATCCTATGGTGTACATGTTTGCAACAGGAAGTGCATTTCGGTTTCCTCATCATGTCAGCCAGTTTCCCCTGCAAAAGAAAGAACCTCCGTTATTATTTCAGTCTCAGTCGCATATGTGTTAGGGATGTTCAAGTTGGACTTGTCTGCCCAGTTATGGAATTTGTTGTATTTTTAGCAGCTGCTAACAGAAGAAGTAATGGTAGGAAAAGGCGTTTGCTTCCTTTAAGGGGCTTAACTGATATTTCAAATCCAATGTCTCTATGGAGCTCGATTATAAAGAGAATCTAAATATCTCTCACAGAAGACCTCTCATCGTCCATGTGGGTGTCCCATATTTAAATGACAATATGAAGGCTGCGCTCTGGAGATAAAAAAAAAAATTTGAACTTCGGTTTTAAAAAACCTGAGCTGAAGTATGTTTTCCTTGGGTCCTGTAGTCGCTGCACGATGGGTGAATCAGAATGTTGCTCCATAACACCATTTTGAACTGATAGGCTGCAAGGTGAGTATTGTTTTTCACATTTACGCCATTACATTCCATCAGATATTCTCCTTACTGAACGTTCGGCTTAATAATAGTGACAGGTAAGGTAATACTGACATCAAGATGTTGTTTAGGGGAGTCAAACTAATTTCCATTATATAACGCTTACTTGTTACTATATGATGCCCTCCTTCCACTCTGCTGGGATGACTTTCATTAGCCAAAAGTCCTTAAAAATAATGTGGACGCACTATAACACAGGGGCCAATGACGTAAGACAAATTCGGCCAATGCGTGTGCTCTAAGAAATCTCTAGAACAGGGAGTAGGTCCATCAAGCATGAACGAAATATTTCCACTCCGCTCGGAACGGTAAAGCTTAATGATAGTGACATGCAAGTATTACATTATTAAAATTTGCTTTACTTTCCTTCAAAAATACATGTTGCTTGTGCTTCACCGCATCTCGGTCTTCATTCATTCATTCAAAATTATATCTGAGCGTTGCATTTAATCTCTCCGATTTCATTTTACAAGGTTGTAGCCTTTCTAGACCCATCCTTTCAGGGGTCAGAGTACACTCATCTTCAATATAAATTATAGCTGGTTACAGATACGTCTTTTGTGTTATGGAAATGAAGGCAGCAAATGCCATACCCAGACATGGCAGAAATCGTGGTAGATCTTTTTGTTTCTTACTTATTTGTCTAAACACCACATTCATTGTTCTTTTAATCTTTGTATTTTGATACGTGTTCTCATGACTCACATCGCCTTGCTTTTGTGTACGTGTTTAAAATAACTCCTTAATAAAGGTTTAACACATGAACATATTACTTTCATTTAAAGAAAATACAGGTATGTTTTCATTGTTTATCTTCTGCATCTATTTGGATTTATATAACAAAAACACTATGCAAATAGGTGAGTTCAACTGTGACATATTATTCACTGTTTTCTTGCATGAAACTTTATTTCAGAGCTATGTCGGGACAGTCTGTGATGACGTGCGGTCGCACGAAGGGCACTTGGAACACTCATCCACTCTGCCTCACGTGTTCAAAGGACATGAAATTTGTCTTTATGCGTTTTATAAAGTATGGTCAACGGAAAGTGGGAGGCAAGGGAAACTTCCCTATCTCTCCTCTTCATAATGTTTAGTTTTCTCACTTGCATAGTCCCTAAGATCTAGCTGATTAACTCTTCCTGTCAGAAGAGCACTCGTCTTAGATGATTATAGGACAAGACTCTTCGAAGACAAGTGAGGCCCCTGCAGCAGGAGGGATTGAAGGTTCGAGGAGTGCATCCCCTCCCCTCTTGAGGGAAGGGCAGCTGTGCACATCTCACTTTCAGAGTAGCGTACTGTACTATCCACGAGTGAGGAGAGCACTATACTCCTCGTATTTTGTGTTGCTCTAACGAGTGGGAAGAGCAACACCGCACCATTAATGTTTTAAATCCGACGAACAAGGTTTCAAGAGATTGATGTCTCCTGACCTGTCACTGATTACCTGTCCTTGTCAATACTTTGTGGCCGGTCACCCGTCAGTTGGTCCATGTAGCCGGTCAATGTCTAATAACCAGTCACCAGAAAGTTCGTCCTCGTGACAGCTCAGATCGTACGAGTCATTGGCCAACAGTCATCTTGTCCTGATTCTTGATTGTTCACTGTTCATAACTAATAGGCCTTAAGGTAATAAAGATCGGCCCGAGTTCCACCATCTCTCCTTCCTCTACCGTCACATTCTATTCAGAATGGGAGTCTCACTACTGAGTTTTAAACGGGATGAGATCCAAATCATCTTTTAAGTATTGTCTCTACGAATCCTTACAGGATGTGGGACTTTTCACTTCTAGGAAATTGGTGACGTATGCCTTCATGCACTATTGGACACTGGACCCAGGGTAACGCTGTCGCTGTTGATGATGTTTGTGCACCACCGTGACCACCACGTCATGTGGCATCAGTTGGAGGAGTATCATCAACTATATCATCCAGGAAAGCAGGCAATGTAGTCTTCCCACTAGTACGTCTAGTAGTTACAGAGTCCTTACTGATTGCAATGAGCGAAGGACAGTAGCTCCGAGTGCTCATATGATTCCATGTCACCTCCGCCTCCCACAGAATATACTGATGTCCAACCATTCTTCTGTACGGAACGTACTAGAAGATCATGATGCCCTATATATCCTCGCCGATTCCAATGAGTTAGAAGCGGAAGCATCTCCATTGTCGCCTTCTATCGAGACCAGTACTTCCTTTGAGTTGTTCAGTGGGCAGAGATTTGATTCTCGTAGCCGCGAACTTGTGCCCAAAACCGTAGGAAGTACGGGAGTAAGGTCTAAAAGGATCTCAGGGGCAAAAACACGTCTAGCTCTGCTGTTTCTATGTCATTCATTAACGAATGAAGAAATCTCTCATAGATTCTCTTTTGGCCTTTATATTGCTAGTCAAAATTTCTGTTCGTCCCGGCTACCAAGTACGTTTCTCAAAGCGACCTGTTAAACCTCCCCAATTGGAAGCAGGATCATCTCAACTGGGTGTTTCAACTGGGCACGCGCTGCAATAAAGTCTTATCATTTCAGAATATTCTCTATTCTTCTTGAGCACACTTTTGTACTGCTTTGCAATTATAATCTTCTACATATCCTCCATTTGTTTTCTTCAGTGCTGATTTGAAAGTAACTTACGACCAGTGTACCGTGTACTCGCAAACGAATTAATTTGCAACTATAATATAAAGAAAATACACTGGATAGATACATAATCTTTCCTAAAAATCATTTTGTCTCGCTTAAGTCTTTCGACCTCATTTGAAATTGTTTACCCCTAAAAATGAAATAGCTAGTCTGTCTAACTTGGTATATTGTGCATCTGTGTAAGTAGCATGACATTGTATCAGGCATATCTGGTATTTTTTGGAGGCATACATATTATATTGAAAATCACTGACATTACGAACGTTCCTCATAAATCCCTGCACAACGCACTAGAGGATAATATTCCTGATTTTATTTCCTTACTTTTACGAAATTTCTGAAACGGATATACAATATTTCAACCGATGAAAATTCTGCAAGCGGGAGTCAGAGAGAGAGAGAGAGAGTAGAGAGGATGTTGGTCTTCCTATAATAATGGTAAAAGCAATCTGTAAAACCAAACTACAAAACATAATTTTGCATGAATCATACAGTGATGCTGCAATAAGTATTTTGCTTAATAAACGGGAACTTTGTTTCTCAAAATGTATGGTGTCCTGTGAATAACTTAAAATTTGTAGGGTTTCAATGTTCGTGTTTTTTGTTTTTTAAGCTAGACCATAAATTTCAAAGGTCACAAGATCCTGAAACTTGCTGATATTCAAACATGCGCTCACCCAGTACACACACACCCTTTCCTGGTGCATGCTATTTTAAAGCAACAATTTAAAAATCTTGCAATCTGTAAGTTATTGCCGTGTCTCTTTCCGATGTTATAGCACTAACTGTATACTGACGCTTTTGGTCCTTTACTTCACAAATCATGTATTATACCCAGTTATAATACCTAAAACTCAAAACACTTTATGATGTCTAATGAAATGTACAAGCATCTGAAAAACTTGAAAGGATTAGAGTTCAAAACTATAATGTATTAGTCCCAGTTTGGGATATCTTTAAGAGCACACCCTGAATAGCTTTAGCACAGTGTAGCTGTTTATTCAGGCAAATATCCAACATATAGATGGCATATGCATGCAGTTCCCTTGTATTACGTTTACTGATTTAAACATATTAAACACGTTTCTTACATTTGACGTTAGAAATATAACTGAAATACTACACATATTGCAGATATATTATTATTAAACTTTATTGAAAATAAAGTTTACTTTTTCAATTTTTTTTTAAAAAACTTTAATCCAATTTATTTACAATATATAATATGTTTAGTATATATGCAGTCCTGTGAAATAGTCCTATATCATCGTCTGCCCTTGGCTTTCCCCACACCACAAAATATCCAATTTCCTATGTTCACTACTTGTATTGTTAATTTTTTTATATGCCATCAAAATTGTATTACCTGGCAAATTTCATTTTCCCATGCTTTATTAACACAATTACATAGATCTTGGACAAGCTAATTTACTGAATATATAATAATTTTAGTCAACGAGATATGTGCACTTTTAAATATCAATATCAAGGAACACAAAAGTATATTATAATATATTTCCTCATTTAAAGGATGGAACATATATGATTATCAACAAAAAAGCTTCCGACATATCAATTATATAATACAAAATTCTAGAATACAGCAAGCGTATTTCTTCTACGTTTCCAACTCCTATTGTTCGTGTTATTGAAACATCTGAGTGCTGCATGTTTATAAAGCTGTTAAAGAGCCGAAAAGATAGCAACAAGCTACTGTCACAATAGTGCATTAAAACGCAGACGTTATAGCAATATATTCAATTGTGAGAAATCACGTTATATTGTGGTTCCCATTAGTTAGCAGGTAACACTAATTAATAATTTTAAAAAGCAATGATAAACAAAGTTCAGATAACTCATTCACATATTCAAAGTTACATAGCTGTATAGCAAGGGATGTTTTAGCAAGGGATCGCTGTATAAGATGTTTTCCATCACACTATTTTTTTTATTTCATGTACACGGCAGCCTCTTTGCTTGAATTACATTATGTGGCATTTGAGTGGGAATGATGTGCTGCTTCATATTTATGTTCATAGCAACACTTATATCATTGTAGCCATTTGAAATCTAGAACTTGCTTGTTCTAATGTAGTACTGATCATAAAAGGAAATAGATTTAGAAGCAAAATGGTTGGTTAAAAGTAAATGCTCGTGAGTAGCCTTAATTAAAAAAGTTTTCAATATTTTGCAGGTTGCCTCAAAGAAGCAGAAGGATTCTACTTCCAAACAAAAAGATATTTAAGAAAAATATTGTTTTTGAAAATCTCATAAAACAATACGACTGTTAATCGCATCATTGTTGTCATAGGCAGACTAATTGCCATAAGACATTTATTACATACCCATTTAATCCAACATATCTAGTTTTGCATTCGATACGGATGTTTAGTCTGTAATTTTGTATCGTACATTCTGTATTGCACACCTAAATGTTCCGTATCGCGCATCCAACCTTGGTCTACCTTTAGAACTTAAAATATTTAATAATAACCCGCTTATAAAATTTCGGAAATGATTTATTGTTATACATTTTAAATTATTCACAAATGTCACTTTTGTAATTTTAAGAAATACAGTCATGTTGGGTGAAAATGTAAGCTTTTGCCGTTGGCGATAATGGGAGAGTACTATAAGTAGCGAAATTTTGTGTATTTCACGGTATCTGGGCCGAGACATTAGAGCTGAGGTGGACAACATTATTTTAGACAGAATGTTTGCCAATGATGAAGATGGTGTGCAGAGTGACATCAAACGAGAGAGAGAGAGAGAGAGAGAGAGAGAGAGAGAGAGAGAGAGAGAGAGAGCAACTACCTTTGCTGAAACCTTGGAATTATTTTTTTAAATTTAGACAAAGTGAAAAATACTCAGTCATATCAAGATTCAAGGCATGGTTAGAAATGGCATGGTTAGAAATGACCAACGTTTGGAGCGCATTTTTAAAATTTTTGCTCAATGTTTAATTCGCAATATACATTCCACATTGTAAATCATCTAAACTACCAACCTTGTCTAAAGTCCACTGCAGCTTTATAGTTTCAAAAATATGGTCTGCGCAATAAAAGTTTAAAGGAGCAAGTTTACGTTTACAATTTGTCCATTAAAGTTACAGAGGGATCGAATTTCTTTAGTAAATCTTAGGATAAAACTGACAGACTTTTCCAACATAAAGGTAGACACATTATAAAGCGGCAGCTCGTATTATTGCGATGCAAATTTAGAAGAATTACATCTTGTCACAATATAGTCGATACCTTTTTATCACTGGGGTACATGGAGAGAACTCTATATTTACATTTTAAATTCTTGCGACTGTTCAAGCTAAACAGAAAAAGAAAGAAAACAGAACAATATTGCAATTTAAAAGTGTCTTTTTAAACTACATCTAAATCAATATAAAATATCTTGACCGCATGTTAGAAAGAGACCGAATCTTCGATTACTTACAAGAGATCTATTCTTAGATTATCACTCTAAGTTCACCGTATCAATACTTTCTTGAATTAATGAAAACATACAAGGAGAATTCGAAAGAATTCTAAATTAACGAGCATTCTGTATAAAATTTAAAATATGTAATTATTGATGTCTGTGAAATTTGTCTGAAATTTACTTGCAGACAGAGGGTCTATTCAGTAAGTAGAGTGTGATAAAAAGAGTCTCTTACTGGTCCAAAACCCATACATCCCGGCTAGAAGGACTCGACATTCCTACGCCGTATCAAACTCGTTCTCTCCGCCCACTCAGAACAAAACGCATATGTAATTTTGCCTATGCGCAATACTCTTGTCTCCATATGATATGGGTAGACTGATTGGCGTAAGACATGTACACTAATGATAGTATGATTGCATATGCCAAGGGTATATTAATTGGCATAAGACAGGTCGATAGTTGATAATAAGATTGACTGCATGTGTTATGGGTTGACTAATTGGCAAAAGACAGTACACGGGTGATACCACGGGTGCATGTACTAAGGGTAGATTAGACATAAGACATATCCACCTGTAATAACATCATTGTCTTCGTGTTCCAAAATGTACACTAACCGTGGTTAGGCAAGTGTACTGGTGATAACACCATCGTCTGTACATGCCATGGGTAGGCTAAATGGCATAAGACACATATATTGGTGCAAATGGCATTGCATGTTCCACAGATAGACCGGTAGACTGATGAAGCCACCATTGTCTGCATGTATCATATGAAGACTAACTGACATACGACTAGTACACGTGTGACAACACCGCTGGATGTGCGTGTCATGGAAAGATGAATTTGCCTACGAAAAGATCATTCGACATTGGTAAAATGGAAAGCTAATGGACACTTATTCAGTTTAGATTGCTAAATGTCACGTTATCTCTAAACTTTTCTTCAGCTGTCCGTCTATCGCTACGACTTCAGGCCATAAATCAGTTTTCTCCTAAACCAATAGGTACAAGTTCACCAAATTTAGTTCATAGCATTACAATGTGGTAATCGTCTGCAGGATGTGATTACTTATTGGGATTCTCTTGTATTTCTCCTGGGTTCCATGGTAGTGGATAAGATGTCATTTATGCACAAATTGCAACAGTTACAACAGTTGCATTTTAAATACTTTAAGAATCAATTTGGAATTCAAATTTGGTGATTTAACACAAAGCAAGTTGTTTAACTTTAGATTTATTTCAAACACTTTTAGGTACTAACGATCTCAGCTTCGAACTATGTCAGTGATGTAACAGTTACTAGATGTCTAGTCTGACCACATTCAGCGACCAGTTCTACTATGCTATAATACTATTAAATGACACCATGACCTGTTTTTGATCCTATGACACTTGTTCCATCGAAACGTCCATTTCCAAATTTTTCTTTGAGATGTCATTCTTTCCCGTTTTGAATTGTGATATTTTCTTACCAGTATTATCCATTGTGACTTGTTTCCTATTCTTAATTAAGACAGAGGACCATTCAAGCTTATACATGACAGGATGTATATTTCTATCACAATTTAGTTTTAATCGAACAATTTAGATGCGTTGATTGTGAGTGTCTATGGAAGAATATTTTTCCTACAGCAACGAATGACTACAAAACTGCAACAAAGTGGAAAGAAGTTTGTACTTTTTAATATGCGCATCGGAACAATTTCCTTCTGGCATGTCCAGCCTATAATATCGATTACACTGCTTGCAAGTTATAGACAGAGAGAGAGAGGTATACGTTTTTGTTGTAAAAAATGCTTCAGTAAGATTTGCTGCTATTTATCCTTCAGTGAGTAAGATATGCATTATATTTAATGATGTTAAACTTTACACTTCAGCCCTTGTTACTTATCATGATATAAAATGCAAGAGCAACATAAAATATTTATATCGTCATAGAGTTTGTAGCTGCAGTTGGCATTAATTGTAGTAAGTATTAATAAAAGTGTACTTTCGGTATGTTTAGAATGGGTCACATTGTTGACACAATGGTGCAAATCATCAGATGTGCCTACAGCCCACTGCCTGGAAGAGTGTTATGGGTAAATGATGTTAGACAGCCATATAATCATATTAGATGTTGTTTTAAAGATGTTCTTAAAAGCAGCAGCTATTTTCTGTCCTTAAGTTGTATTTCTCATGGTGATTGTATATTCTTCATTGTACAAAAACATCCGCGGTATACAAAGGTTAAAGCCGTTACCAAAATCAAACAAGAAATAGTATATCAAGCTTGTGCTGGCAATAATAATAATAATAATAATAATAATAATAATAATAATAATTAAATAACTAATTGTACGACTCTATGGTCATAAACTTAGCAACAGAAAGAAGCAAAGCCAACAAGTTGTCAAATTTAGCAAACGATTTAATTGTGAAAGTTCTAAATGAGACGAACGTATAGTATTATGATGGGGGTTAAAAATAATGCTGAGAAGTAGACAACAAAATGAGCACTTTCTATTTCCAATGAATAGTCAAAACAAATGTCTTTGGGGGTTTGTTTGCTCTCACATAATATATAAGTACAACATAACATACGTCTGCAGACTCTATGGTCATAAATTTAGCAACAGAAAGAAGCAAAGCTAACAAGTTGACAAATTTAGCAAACGATTTAATTGTGAAAGTTCTAAATGAGACGAACGTATAGTATTATGATGGGGGTTAAAAATAATGCTGAGAAGTAGACAACAAAATGAGCACTTTCTATTTCCAATGAATAGTCAAAACAAATGTCTTTCTCTTTTTCTTCTCACATAATATTTAAGTACAACATAAGATAAGTCTGCAGTCTTGATGTTACGACAGGACAAGAAACAAGAATGATTCCAAAAATGAGAATGAGATTTGATTGCTCTGTTCTCCCTTATATAAAACTTTTACTACGACAATATTTCACAACATAACCCCACGTGCCAGATCATACTACTCATTCTAATATTTGGAAACACCTATTCATGTGACCTAGCCAGTCGTCAAAACCTCACCAGCCAATGGGAAGAAGGTCAAATCTTGTAAAGATATTGAACAATATTTGTATTATTAGTACCTGTCAAGCATAGTAAGCATCTGTTTATAGATCGGGCGTAGTTTTACGTTCTTTAATATACCTAAAACAGCCCCTAGACACGTACTCAAAATCTAACTAACGATAATAACTATAATTTACAGCCATAAATAAAAGTTACAAAAATTAGATAAAATCACTAACAGTCATAATAACATAGATAAACACAGCACCAAATACATATATCTATAAATAAACAACTTATTCTTATTGCTGTGCTAGAGTTTTGTTCAATATAGTTTTTGACCCACACAATTTTAGAAGCTTTACATTTCGATCACTTTGTCTTCTATGTGTATTTTTCAGTTATGCTATTTCTCACCTGAACAGTGGACTATTCGAGCGATTCTTGTTTTTCGTTCAGCTCACTTTGTTCGAAGCCCATTACTGACATCATTTTGGCATCTGGGTGTGTACCTATTGCCACATTTTATCCCTGACAAGTAAAGCACCCGTCCATTCAAGAAACTGCTTTGTTGGAAGCATGAAATAGTGATCACTTTGTCTTTTGTGTGTATATCTAACCAATCCTCATAAGCCACCGGACAGACATTCACAAAATAGTTGTGTTGGCCCTGAGGTCCCATCCTTGTTTCCCATCCAAGGATCCGGTGGTGTTGGGTCAGGTGGATCACAGGTTGAATGTGCACAAGAAAACCTTCAAAAACAGTATCTTATACAGGACTGTGCATCATAGATGTGACAGATTTTGCTATTGCTAGTGCTAATACAATTATCTCAAATTAGCTACAGCAGTTTTTCCACTGTAATCATTACCTTGGACACTTACATTATTGTAATAAACGTTTTCTCAAGTACTCTATAAACATTTTATCAGGTGTTCAGTAAACGTTTTATCAAGTGCTCAACAAACGTTTTATCAAGTGTTCAATAAACGTTTTATCAGGTGAGCAAGTAGTTCATGAATACACCAATAAATATCCATTTGACCTGGACAATGGATGTTTCCATTCTGGATCTTGCAGTCATTTAATTATAATTTTCGGTCATTATCAGCCAGCGCTTATTGAAATACTTTTTCTAAGCTTAAAGTATCATTGAGTAAATGACAAAATGATTTGCATAAATTTAGTGATAATTATCAGTAATTCCGTCTCGAAGATTCTTGTTTCTAGGGCGACGGTTTGCGGTAAGCCCAGCTGTTCATGGCAAGATGGCCCAAAGGGAACTAACCAATATGTGAACGGTCCCGCAATTCAATTTTCACTGTTGTTAATACTGTATTTGGATGTGGGATATTACTTATAATCAAAATGAAGAGACAAGTGATGAACGAATGCAGCTATGAAAACAGATATAGTTATATTCTCATGTCATGTAGTGAATCCTTTGAACATGAACTTACCCTCCCTTGTCCAGTAATAATTATCTGCTAAAATAATCAGCTTATAGGGGTTTTTCAGACATACATTTTGCCATCTTTTCGTACTCGAAACTATTTAAACCTTACCCAAACGAGCTTGTTCGCATAACTAAACAATATACAGAAAGCATACCCTTTTATTCAAGTAACATGCACAGCATGCTTGGAATCGTTGAAAAGACATTCAATCCCAATATATTGTTTTGTACATGTAATGTTAGACTCTTGAAGATGTGATCTTGAGCAGAATATTGTACTCCATGCTCCACTTCATTCTCAAGCCTGACAATAAACGATACATGTACTGTTTTTATTTACTCTGTGCTTAGAAGTTCATAACCTAGTTAGAAGTGATATAGTGATAGATTCCGTATATGCACAGTGTCGTATATGGTTAGCCAAACTGAAGCCGCTTCGACAAGTGCTCGGTCTGGAGGAATACACAAGATCATGTCGAATGTACAAAGAATCTTTGCTGGATTAGTTTGAACGAACATACAGCGAAAGAGAATACCTTGTTGAAGCGTAATCAAATGATTGAAACACAGCACCCCCTCACAGTAAGTGCCATCAATAAAGCAAACATACGAGCATACCTTCCCATTGCACTGATCTGCGAAACGGTTTTGGTTGGAAGACCTGAGAAATGAATGCTGTGTAAACGTCGTATGAAACTGAAAACCAAACACTTCTGGGCAACTTCCAGAGAATGATCGTGGCAATAAAGACATTTAATATTGAGCAAATTATTCTAGTAGAACATCAAATATGTGTGAAAATACACTAGCACAGAGAAACTTTAAAACAATTTCATAATAAATGCACTTTACAGGAAGAAAGTTCTAAGGAAAGCAGCCTCCTTATTCTGATTTATGGGCCAGCTTATCCTGCATTTGGCTCTTTAATTCCAATCTCAGCCACGTGGTCAATGACAATCTCAACTGAGTCTCTTGCTGACTCGGCAAATTAAATATTTATTTAATATCTCAATCATTTTTATTTCAGGCATCCCGTCATCACTGTTGAGCAAACTATCTGAAGATCTCATCTCAAGCACTTGGAGATTCTTTTTCCGAGAACTGTCAGGTACGTTAATCTAAAGTGATTATTTGGAATGGACAAACGGGTTCAACTTTTTCTACTTTGACTTGCATTATGCTAAGGCTCTTCAGACTTCGGTACAGGGCCAAGGGATCTTAGGGAATGGTCCAGAATCAGTCTAGTGTCATCAGTTCATTAACACATGTTTGTATATACACCATACGCTTCATATCTAATGCTTATCAAACCAGGTATGAGAGCTTACGTCATCTCGATATAAAATGCGTTTAGTAATAGTTAGTTATATATATATATATATATATATATATATATATATATATATATATATATATATATAGAGAGAGAGAGAGAGAGAGAGAGAGAGAGAGAGAGAGAGAGAGAGAGAGAGAGATAGGTTAATAGATCTTAAATTTATTATTATGCTCCTACTTCGACCTGTTCAGCGCTCACTTCTCCATATCATGTCCATTTGTGGACACTTCAACCTAAATTTCAAGTCTAGCTTTACCCCTTTTGATCCATATTAAGTACATGCACTGATTCGTTTCTAATACTTCTAGTTACAGATGATGAAATAGAAGAGGTTGAAACTGATTACCGTAACAGTGTGCGGGAACAGATATATCAACTTCTACGTCGTTTGAACCGGAAAGGCGTCTTAAATAAACCCACTATAATGCAGGCACTTCAGAGTAAAAGAGAAAAGATCTTGTCCACAAGTACAGGCAAAAGAACTTTTCTGAGTGTTAAAGTGGTATCCAAGAATACAAGACAATATAAGGATTTTCTGGACTATAAGTGCAGCATATATCATATGTTAACTCATTAATTAGCCCGATGCGTTAGCAGGGGGATATTGCGATAACGTTCATCCACATCCAACTTTCCTTAATCACGTTTCCTATACCGCAGACTGGAAATAAACCAATCCTATTACATAATGTAGAAAGTTTGTCCGTTTGGTGACCATCTGCTGAAGAGGAAGGATTTATACCCTTCCCGTGAGGTCCCTGGAAATGGGTCAGTGTTCGATATACATAAATTACACTACAGTCACACCAGCCCTAACAGTCACCTTTATATATGGTCGCAATGGACATTTTTGAACTCCAACAAAATTTCTTCCAAAGGTCAAGCATTAAATGGTCTTCTGCGTTAGGTGTTTCCTGATGAGACATTGGGTTTTTTTTCAGCTTAAATCAGTTACTAGAGCATGTCTGTCAAACATGCAGATTAGGAATTGTTTTCCAAGAAAGCCATTGATTAGGAAAAGAATGTCATATACATTAATATGCAAACATGCTTTATATTGTTTATATTCTCCGCACTCAAGTCGGTCAGTTCATCTCCCTATTGCTATTTTAACAAAGCAAACCATATTGCTATTGGCCACCACCTCACCCCTTTTCTGAGCATGGGATGGGTACTAAAATATTAAATTTACCCTGAATTTGCATTAGTTTACAAACTTAGACCTATTCAGTAACTTATATTAGTGTTTCATCATCATCATCAATCCCTTAACCCAAGAGGTCGTTGGGGTACCACAGTTGACTTTACAACAAATTCTCTCCATCCTTCACTGTTCTCTAATGCCCTTTGGGAATCTCCAAATCCTACGCCTGTCCACTCCTTAATGTTGTCTTTCCACCTCTTTTTCTGTCTGCGTCGTTTTCTTCTGCACCCTCGCACTGTGCCTTACAAGATTGTTTGTGCCAGTCCAGATGATCTTGAGACATCTTGAGACAATTCGGAGATGAAGTCCCTGATAAGTTCTTACTTCATATCATTTATAATGCAATCAATCAACTTTGCTTTCAAACACTGTCATGTCAATGGAATGTGTTAACGGACAATCAAGCAACAGTTGAAAGGTCTTATAATGTACACCAATTCATATGAACAAACTGCATTGTGGTATGAGACAAAATGAATAGTGACAATGTATATGCCAGATCTTCATGTAGCATTCCTATTCATGTCTGAGATGAAAATGTTAACTGGCACTTAATCATTAGGATACTCTTTAAAATCCAGATAAAGACAATTGACCAACACTGCATACAGTATATTACATATATTATATTATGCCGGCTGCATTACTTTACGGAATACAATGCCTAATTCTACAAGAACACAGAACTGAGAATGAAAAGTGGTACACATTGAATAATAATAATAATAATAATAATAATAATAATAATAAAGCAATAATAATAATGATGATAAATATAATAACAGAGTGAAGTTGTAATGATTTTGTTAAACCGAAGAGATTCCACTTTTCATCCAGTTAATTAGATTATAATGAAACGTATTTAAGTTTGCAATGTCTCTAATTTCCTTTTGGACTCAGATCCAGATTAATGGTCCCGAATATTGAACACGTTAATTAAAGAGATCTTAATTTGATTTTGGAACAGAAATATGGTTAATTAAACTGGATGATAAATGGGGGGTTACTGCATGAAATAGTTCCTGAATATCTATGAAATAGTTCTCTGGATATCTATTGAGGCAATAATCTTTGAAACAGTGTGTGTACGTTTACCTTTGTCAAAAATATTTGTTCAATTACTGTTTACAGTTCACTGTCATACATTGCAATTGGGTTACGTTCAATATTATCTGTACTGAGTTTGCAGACTCTTTCTGCAAGCAAAATACCTTGCAAATCTTCTTCTCATACGTGTTTCGCTAAAAGCTCTTAGTCTAGACATAGTTTTAAATACCAATATGCAATATATCAATCGAAGATAGTTACGTATGTTCTTCTTTCATGACACAGACATGATTTGGATTTATGATAAATTACGTGAATATGTTCATGCCATTGCAGTTTGTTGTCACCCATAATCAAATAATTTGTGTTACGCAACCATTTGCAATATATCTCGTTCAGTTTGAGATTGAAGTTATTATTTTCCAAGTCGCTGTCTTTTGTTGAGTACTAAACATTAACAATTTAGTCTTTGTGCCAGTCTTCTTACACCGGGAAGCTAATCTCAGAAAGGTTTATTGAAGGGCCACATACGGGTTTTCTTGCATATATTTAGAGTTGTAGATCATTTATGAAATCAAACAATAGCAGAGGATCCAGGATTAATCCATATACTATTCACGTGCAATTAATGTTTCTTAAGACAAAATACCATTTAGTTTGATAAACTGTGTTCTCTTTGTTTGACTCAAACCATATTAATCATACAATAATCATATTGATATATGTTCAGGGTATTGATGAGGATATCAGAAGGTAAAAACCGTTTCTAACATTACCTTTTATTGATCCAACTAACTCCCCTTTATCTAAGGCAGTAGTCCATTTATATATACTGGAGCTCAAGGCTGTCTTATTGGAGCATTTTTCTCTGCACCTTGACTGGGTTAGGTGAATTAAGTTATTAATTGATAAATTGATCATAAGATTGTCACAAACAGATTTTATCAAAGATATTGGACACAGTCGGCAAGACAGATCAGATCTTATTGATATCTTTGCTGCCCGACTTATGAATGCTTGTAACTTTTGCCAATTTCTATGGTTTAGAAGGCAGTGAATTGCATATACTGCTATAGCATATATATATATATATAGATATAGATATAGATAATCAGATTAAATGTCATCCAGTATTATATATGCCCCTTGCTTTTGTTGTCTGTTTTATTTATAAGAATTGTAGAACCTTTCTTTCGATAATTCAGCTTTTTATGTTGGGTGGAATTTCTTCTGAACAAGAATTTCTAAATTCATCATGATTGGAGTCAATATTGTATTCCTTAATTTTGGAAGCTATACGGACAACAAATTCATCAAATGTGTGTGCAGTTTTATCAACCGTATCGATAACATATTGTGGGCTTTGGGATTAACTTTGTAAAATGTTCATTTGCAGTATCTTTGTTAAAAACTCAAAACATAGATTCCTATTGCAGTTCTTTTCCAATAGCTGATTGATAGTAATTCTTCTTAACACCGTTTGCCATATTGTTTGCTTTATTTCTCTATGTATGTAATGTGCTTGTAGATTGACAGATTTAAATAAATAGTTTCATAGGATCTGGAATGTCGGACGTTACCTAATCTGATTTTACTCTGTTTTCAAAGGTTCCTGATTATCTTGTATAAAAAGGTGCGGTCTGTATATCAAGAGCATCATACATTTGGTCAAACTATATGCCATGCAACACAACTGAGATCTTTACAAATCTGTTTTCATTGTAATTATGTTATTGTTTTCTTTGAGTCGGTCTTATATATGTTTTTGTACCAAATTTTCCGGTTTGGAAAACAGTGAAGAGATCACTAAGACTTATTATACGAACATGAATTTTTATCGAGCATTGCTATCTGCGTTGATATGACGACATGATCTATTATAGTTATTGAATATCAGGGTAGCATACTTAACTCGTGGTTTAATTGGATAGGGTTTGAATCCCACTACCTAATCAACCTGGATTCTACAATCAAATCAGCCCATGGCGAGTCCTTTGCCTGGCCCAATACACCAATCAACTTGGTACTAAATTAACTACATGTGTTGCTGTCACATAAAAATAAACGCAAACCATTTTTTCCGTTAGATGGTCCACTAATTAGGTAAAGCCAAAAAGGTTCGCATTAAAATTCAACCATATTTTGTTAATCTTGTTAGTCATAAGATGGTTGTTAAAGTCCCCTGAAATATACATTTATTTTTGTTCCTCAGTCACTATATCCATTTAGTTTTCAAACTGCTCATTCCATCAAACCTGTGCCTATAAGAGCGTACATATAAAGCCCACTAATAAGGACATTGTATTTGATTCATTTACATGGATCCATATTGCTTTAGTTTCGTATGATTTTAGATTTGTTTTCCTTTCAAACGACAAACTGTTCTGTTAACACATTCATACAATTTCTTTACGTGTGCATATATTCACGGAGTCAAAGTTAGAACACGCATGGTCTCGTAATGAATTTCCAGTTTCAATGGGAACACTGTTTGAATCTTAACGTCATCACCTGTAACTGTCAGTCATTGTATTGCCACCTTTAATCGTTTTATATTATCTTGGCAGATATATATATATATATATATATACATATATATATATATATATATATATATATATATATATATATATATGCTATATATATATAATTAATAGTGTGTGTGTGTGTGTGTGTGTGTGTGTGTCCATATTATGGACTTTGTGTTATGTGATTTTAGGTCATGGTATGGAGTGATGGGATGTCACGGTCTGGAATGGACATATAATATATATAATAGGATCTGGGTTATTACCCTACGGGGTCAATCATGGCCTGCAGATGAAACATCATATATATTACAGATTTGGCTTATGCCCATTGGGTCAAGGTCTATAATGCAGGGTCGAGCCCAGGGAATTTTTAGCAGCAACATATTACCTGTTACTATTGCATTACGTGTCCGGAATGCTAATTCCTTGGTACAAACTAAATATTTCCTCCTCTAATCAGTAATTCTAGGGCCAGTAATGAATACAACAATATCCCAGTCTGCTGTCATAGTCATATCCACCATACCGAACATTGTCCTCTTTTTCTTGGACTCTCATGCCAACACGTGTTTGTTAGGACGCTCATCGAATACCACTTTAGTTTTTTGTATTTAAGCCTTTTCCGTCCTAACAGCCATTACTCTGTTAACTTAGTAAATTTTCCACCGAATGTACTTTATTTGTGCGGATCAGTGTCCGTTGTCTTTATTTTTCGAAAGATGTTTGCATCACATTTAGCGAAGTGATTTCTCCTTTAATAATTCCACCTTCTTAGAACTGGTGTCAGGGAAGATATATCTTATCCATGTTTAGTTCCGATTCAGTTTAATTTGTGGGTTTTTACATACCTCTTTCAGATTATCAATTACATCGCTAGATGTGGAAAACAAAACGGTCCACCTGTCTATCGTGCAATAAGTGTGCAGGCACCAATGGATGTCACTTTTTTGTTTGTTGGGTGTGTGAATTGGTTGAAAGTCTCTGCAATTTCAGAGAAAAGAAGAAAGTCCCGCTTCCTCCTCTTATGAAGATGAGCCCTCGCATCCATTCCCAGAAGACTTCTATATTACTTTGTTTTAGGATAGTCAAAATCGCCAGTGAGCCAGGATAAGGAGCCTTTTCTGTGGTTTCAAACTACATTTTTCTGATCACTGGCACTCGGACCAGTGCTAACAGATCGATCCATTTGTGGAAAAAAGTTCTTCGCCCCCACCAAGAAAGGACAAGTGTCATTGACCGATAACAGAAAAAGTGTGTCTTCCCAAAGGTGGGGACTAGCGCTCTTGCTGTAACAGATGAAATGCTGACTCTAGTATTCTGAACATTATTCTTTCGCTAGATCATCACTAGACCGGTCACAAGAGCGCCAATCAATATACACTAGGTACCGAGCTTCCAGCACGGATCACCTTGCAACATTCTTGGGAGAAATGGACACCAGGCTTTGACAGACAGCTTTTGGTCACGGATCGGGTCAATACCCACCTATCTCCGTGCTACTGTTTAATCCATATTGATAATGTGTCAGGCTTTACTCACTCAATTATTCAAGAACGTCAGATACGAGTCTCCTCTTTTCTATATTGACTTTTATTTTCCTTTAACTTTAGGGGCATAGACTACCTGCTAGTGAGTCTTCCTCCCATAATAACGTCCTAAATGTGTCTTCGTTGGATCTAAGGATCTAGGGTACGACGAACGAGTCTTTTGAAGCTGAGGACTCTAGAGAGTTCAGTCCCTGCTTTACACCTTATACCTTCTCCCCCCACCCCCTTTGGACACCGAGGTGGGTTCGTCTCCCAGTCAAATATTTAGGAGACTTGAAACAAGAGGCTAGGATTCCGGTTAAAATCGACTGACATGCCCATTTTGGCACACTCCTTCACCTTGTTAAAGGAGGAATTATGGCCTTTACCAGCCTTCGAGTGTCTGTTGAACTCTGTGGGTAAAACACCGAAGCTTGCTTATTTCCAAGTCTCTCTGTTCAGAGCTTCTGGAGAGGTGTCTTGTAGGAGTCTCCAGTGGTTCCTGTTTATGGTTACACCGCTTCATCCAAAGACGAGTGTCAGAGGTCCAATCGCCACCATGGTGACGCTAGGTTTCAGGGACCGGCAACACATGTTTCTTGCCCAGATATATCAGCCAAAATCCACTCCCGCTTCGATCGGTTAATCGGAGTGCCCGCATATTTTCAAAATGAGCAGCCTGAAAGCACCAAACAAGAAGGATCTGTTCAAAATTCCTTCCTGGTAGACTTTTCTATACAAGGCCCCTAACGTCTTACTCTTCCCAATATCCATGTAAGTGCGACGATGTACCCATGAGCTCTGTCCAGTGTGGTGGGTAATAGAGGCATCCTTGTGTTCTTTAAAGGTTTCCATCTTCCGGTAATGTGAAAACTGGTTGATGCAAATGGTCGTCAGATATTCTTTTGAGAAGGACCTATAATAACTATGTTTGTTGATGGTCACTCGTTTGGGTTTAATTCCTAACACAATAAATACGGATTTTATCCTTTCTCGGGACTTGCGTGGGATACATTTCATCGCCAATTAAGAAATATGGTCTGTTCCCCAAACTCATTAACCCAAAATATATCCCTTATGGAGGGTTTATTAGTCAAACTACATTCTCGTCTGGATTTACCTCTGTCTCTTCTCTATCTCTCTCTCTCTCTCTCTCTCTCTCTCTCTCTCTCTCTCTCTCTCTCTCTCTCTCTCTCTCTCTCTCTCAAGAATGTACACATGCTTTTTCTATATCCAAGGGACTCTGGAACTCAGAGGAGAAACTCACCCTCCGAGTCCGGCACATTCAGGGCAAGAGAAACGTCCTGGAATAAATCATATACAGACGGGCTAGAGGAATGGTCTCTGTTCCGGTCGGTTCGGCTCTTGGGTAGATCAATATTGAACTTATCTGCTACGAGACTAAACAACAGACTCACTGTTATATGTCTTCCCAGTGCTAGATCATCGGGCCTAGGTTCTGGATGATTTCAGTCTGAAGTTTAATTGTCTGCATGCTTATTCATTCATATATTTCAAAATAATCAGCCAGGTTTTCAACGAGTCACGTCCAAAATGCTTCCTCTCGTACTGATAGATACTCTTTGGTCACAATGATCATTGTTCAACGATATACACGGTCTCCTTGTAAATGAATGAAGGAGATTGCCTGAAAGAGAACCTTTTGTCACAACACAACGGGTCTCTCCTACAAAACAAACCACATATTATTCACCTGCACGCTTGGCTCAGATGTCAAACGATCGATATCTTAATACTAAATCTCGAGCAAGATTGCCTACTACATTATCCAGGCCGGGAGGCAATCTACTTTCAAAAGTTTAAGTGCAGAACTTTGTAAAATCTAAAAGTATAGTTTATATATTCTCCGTTAACCGCAATTTTATATCGTCTCCGCTTCCTTTCGAAGGACAGAAAACACTCGGTATTTACCATATAGGCCTAGAGGGAATATTATATAATGCTCTCAAGTTCTCTGTGAAGTCCTGTAATTTGGTCGGATCCGCAAATTTCATAAGGTATTTTGAGCTAGAAGGGCTTATCTTGCTACTTAATGTCTAGGTAGACACTTATGTTTCATTTGGGCGTTATTTAATCTGATCTATGAACCATTGATTGAAACTTCCTTTGAGAACCGCAGACTTAAAACAGTCTTCCTATTCACGTTAGTGCTAACAGGAAGGAGTTAAATTCATGTGTCGGTGGTGTATAAGGGTTATTAATGATTTAATGGTAACTATGATTCCGTTTCTCGTCGTTGTCAACCAGGGTTTCTGGCTATGAATCAGCTTCCTTCAGTAGCCCCTGTTCCTGTTGACATTCCCAATCTATGCCATCTCTGTGCTGGGGATGGTCAAGATAGGCTTCTTTGTCCAGTTAGGACCTTAAGGTTTTATTTGCCTGAAAGGAGACGGAATATCATGAATTTTCTCTTTCTCCCTCTGAGTGCTTCCTCTGATATTTCAGTGGCTACAATTTTCAGGTGCATCGTCCTCACTTTGAACATATCTTCTCAGTTCCTCACTCAGATGGATCGTTCGTTCATGACACTTTAAGTTATTGCTGCATCTTAAACCAGCTTTAATCACTCATCTTTGAATGATGTCATAAGGCCTCGTTAAATCTTTCAATCCTTTAACCTTTGATCTTTGGAGCACCAAATTACAGGCATGTAGACACAAGACCCACTCATGACAGCACAGCGTGTGGCCAAGCCATCTACTAGCTTTGATCATTTCTCTTGTACCAATCTTGATTTCTAAGGTCATCAACGTCCCTCGAAAATGATAAAATCAACAATACAATAATTGTAGGATATGCATTACTGCATTGTTTACCTGTTCCTGGATCAAAGTAACATCGCCTAAGCTAACAATTCAGATTTGTAATTTCCAAAAGCATCTACAACAAAGCGAACAAGCATCCAGTGTGATCTCCACGGAATAGGCACTGGTATGAGTTCTAGATCTCCATAGATTTAGATCAGAGACGTAATTGTTTAGGTGCAGTGTTTCGCATTAGATGGCGTTCCTTTCCATTTTCACCAATGCACTTCGTCTAGAAAACCCCTATTTGGAATATACAGTAGGAGATATCAGTTCCTAGATATTGTTAGCTAGATTTATTTTGAAACCGGCTTCGCAGGTCATTATTGTATTTGCTTCATGTTGTCCTTCATTTAACTCTTCTAGGGTTTTTTTTATAGCTTTTCTGAATAATCACGAGACCTTTAATTGAACAAAAAAAGATTAATCCTGAGCCAGTGGCATTGATTAGCTCAGTACTAGGTTAACTTCTTTACTTCTGGTTCAGTAAAAGGGGAGAAGAATTATTCATTTGTAATTACTAATATCCAGTGAACATTTAAAAATTATTTGAAGCAAATGCTACTGCTTTGTTTCTATTCCCACGCATTATGGTTTGAATTTATTAGCTGATGACCGTATATTGTTATTGTTATTTCATGTAACCATACTCATATATGTTGTTTATTTTATCCTGTCAATCCCCAATTTATATATCACACATTCGGTCAAGTATATAATTGATGTTTCTTACTACTTGTTTAAATCAGTGAATTTTAAGTTTCATCTTTCCTAAAACAAATAACAATTTATGTGCTAATACGGATATTTATTATTTTAGCTTCTGCCAACAAGTGCCAGCTTTGATGCCAGTGATATTACTACACTCCTGTATCGCACTGTTTCATAGGTTCGTACATACATTGAATCCAATGGTGAAGAATATGATGGAATCTTTGAGAGATGACTAAAACGAAATTGATGGACATGCCAGTTCATGCAACAGGAACACCAAAGATTACAAGACCTCATGGAAGAGAGACATCTTAAGATTGTGCATACCTTGATTTTGTAAATGAAATATCTTTAGAGATTCGGTGCATCCAAGTTACATCTATGTCAGCTGGATGCTACTTTGATATACTTAAAATTGGGTTACAACTTATAGCTGAATTACAGGACGCGAAATCAAGACTATAAGACCCAGAATCAATGGAAACATCTGCTAAAAGTGGGGCACAGAGAAACGTGTGTTCAAATTGAGTCAGCTCACAGCGATCCTTTCTGGATACTACATACAAGTACATAACCACTAGGAACATCTGTTCAAAGTACATCGAGTTCCTAGGGATCCCTGCTAGTTCCTACATACATACCTTTTAATCAAAGGGACTACGTTATAAAGGTCATACATTCTTATCCCAGAGAGATCCTGATGGATTTGAATAAAATATGACCATCTTGGCATCCTGGACTATGATATGGCAATTTATGTGACTTGCAACAATAGCAGCTATTTATGACTCTGAATAGTTGACCCTAATAGTTTTTGTATTTGATTCAAAAAGATTATTGATGCTAACAGCATGTTTCATTAACTTTTGATCTGTAAATTGCTTATTCTTCTCGCAAAGTTTGGAAACAATTGTGTGTATTCAATATGTTAACTGTGAATGGTGTAAAAGTACACATTTTCATCAGACAATTAAGGCTGTAAATAAATGCATATTCATGTATATACATTATACGGACACCAATTCATTCTGCATTAGAATTGCGATACATGGTTCAACATTTTAAATCATTATCTTATCCAAATTTTCACATTTTTTGCAGAAATAGTTATAATGTATGTGTGTTGTTATTTTTAATTTGAAACGTTTGCTCCTTTTTCTTGTATGCACAAGTGCAAATTAATTTTATTCTGAATAGGTGGTATAAAAACAATTTCGACATGAAGTAGGATACATAATGGCCATTACGCTAATATGTATTCGTAAGCCATTTTGAAAGAGATTTTTCTCCCGACAAAACAAGAATGCAGTTTTCTTTGTATTTGTTCAATGACGCCTCTTGTGTATTCAACCTATTTTAGCTATACAGTTATATATATATATATATATATATATATATATATATATATATATATATATATATATATATATATATATATATATATATAATGTGTGTGTGTATGTGTGGTAGAGCAATTAAAGTTCCGAAATGCATTTCCATCATTTTTACACCAAGTAGTGGCTTCAATGCAAACCATGCAAGTTCATTTTCTATATTCGTGTCTGACATATTTCCAAATATATTGAAGACAGCGAAAGAGAACTGGCATAAAAGTCGGCGTTACTATGAATATGAATGCATTGTCTTGAATCTAAAGGGTATGGAATAATGTCGTGAAATCAATGATAATTGAAGTTAACCTTGATGTTTGTGCCTATTTAGATCAAATGAGAGACTCGAGTGTGTCTTTTCACATGACTGATAGAAGCATCCAACCTGTGACTAAAAGCGGAAAATATTTCCCCATACAGTAATTTAATTTCAGCACCAGCTACATGTACCAAACTTTGGGGATGGTGTTCATGTTGCATACGATACATCTCGATTCGAGGTGAATTGATCATAGCTACAGGTCACTATGCGTGAAAGAAGAAACATGGTTTCAGCAAGATGACATTAGTTCTACTTAACATTTGAACCAAATAATGAAGACGACTTGCACTTGGGGTTGGAAGAGTGCCATTAATTTTGGAATCAAAATGATGAAGGTGCTTGTCATGAAATGGTTTCTACACAATTACATCACTTTTACGTCACTGACCGTGCCCAGATTTTGTGCATGGCTTGCAATAGCTAAGGACGAAGCCTATTAATTGTAAGGTCAAAGGTCAAGGTCTGGTCACTATGACTGAATGAAGAAAATTGTTTCTGTGAGAATTTAGGTTATCCATTGATAACTATTAAACATTTTGCAGGCATATATGGATCAAAGACTACGAAGATGAAAGGAACTACATAATAAGTCTAAAACAGTCATTGTTATAGAGCTGTCTTATTTCTTGAATAAGTCTTACAACAGTCGTTGTAATAACAATTAACCACAGATAATGTGACAGTTCATTATTTGACTCACACTAATGTTTGTATGCAATATATCGTTGTGAGTTACCAGTGTAAAACATAATAATATACATCAGGAGAAAGCGGTATATGCCATAAGGCTCTTAACGTTTTCCCTGACCAAACACGATTGCTAAAGTAATATTTCTTAGCTTTAGTCTGTTCTCGTTATGGAAAGTTCATCTAGAATGACCTGTACATTGAGCTGATTAGTTTTACATGGAACTTGTATATATATATATATATATATATATATATATATATATATAGAGAGAGAGAGAGAGAGAGAGAGAGAGAGAGAGAGAGAGAGAGAGAGAGAGAGAAGCATTATTTCAAAATTGTGGATATCACGACATAGTGGTTTATTCATATGTTTCATGAATGTAAACGATACTTTTAATTGTATTTTATATGAAATGACCTTAACATTCACTTTGAGTATATTTATGATCCTTCTGTTACACATGGGGAGGGCATTTAATGTGACATGATCAGTACCCTTGATGGAAAAAATGAGTAAGTTTTATCCAGGTGTCTGTCCATATATATGTATATCTTTCACGTTCCTTGTAAATACAAAACCCTATTGCGGTTGCTAATAAAGCGGATATACTTAGTCGTGCACTTCCATATAGGATGTATAAGTGCAGTCAAGTTTCTGAAATTGTATGTGACCACAGGACTTCAAGGCAGAGTTAACGACCAAATATACCAAATATCAAGCTTTTTATTTTGTTATAATTAGTACACAAGCAGTGTATTGCTTTCAGTCTGCCCCAGGACCTCGGAGATGGTGGGGTGAAAGAGGCTAATTAGGAAAAATAGGATATGACCCAAACGTGTAATCATGGATTTTAAGTCAAAGGCAACCAAGGAAAGTGGTGATAATATTACGCTATAGAATGTCATGAAAACATGTTATGAGCATTAAAATGAGGGCTTTGAAGAGCACTGAAATTGAAAAAAAAAAAAAGCTTTTCTAACCTGTTTGGGAAAGTAGTCAAATTTAGCATGTGACGTCCATTTCGAGTGTAAATTTGCAGGACGTTTAAGTAATTCCAATACGACACCTGTTTCCCCAGGGGCAGGAAAACATTAACACAGTCCCTAAGCTCGTCTTCATAATGTTAAATTTATAGCTTTGGAGAATATTTTTTATCATAGATTTTATTTATCCTCTAACTAGATTGTGTGTTTCCAGGAGATGGGTCAAAGATAAAGAACACGGGATGTCATGAAATCCATTGTATACTTTCTTTATCAATCCTACAACCTTGTATGTGACGTCTACATGAGATTTATATTTGCGATAAGGTTTCAGATTTCAAGCGTGACACTGGATCTTTGTGGAACATGATATATCCAAAAAGTCACAAGGTAGGACATCACCAAAGTATGTCATTGTAGATATTAAATCAAAGGTCTTTGAGAGCTTTTTGGCATGGACTATGATTGTGCTAGACACTAATTACAGAAACATGTCACAAAGTAAGACATCACCAAAGCAAGTCATAGTGGAAATCAAATCAAAGGTCTTTGAATGCTCTTTAGCATGGACTACAAAGTGCTATGAGCTTATTATAAACCATAAGCTGCCGCTTCTGATAGATTTATATTATACATATATGCCAGTCTCACAATTTTATCTTATCTATGTTTAGTACAATTATTTAAAATGTTGCGTACATGTACCTTGTTTCCATCGATTACGTTGCCTTGAGACGACCCGTCGTTGAAAGCTCATGGTGGCTTTAAATAAGATCGACCGGCATCATTTCATCCATTGTGATGATTATTTCAACTCGTCACTATGTTTCGAGTAACTGTTAGATACTATCTAGATGATGATATTTTATGTTGCCTTATTTGTTTACGGTGTATTTTAATCAAATATTGCCTCCCGGAACGTACTCCGCTTGGTTTGTAATGGCGCCATTGTTCCCAGCAGTGGACCTGGATTTTGCACCCGCACAATGTTATTTCACCATTTCTCTATCGATCCTTCTTGCATAACGAAACTTGCTATATGTCTTTTATTCACGAGGCAAAATGGCAGCGATACAAGTTTTCTTTACTCTAAGGAGATGGTTACATTGTCTAAGGGAGATAACTCTTAAAGTAATGACTCAATATACTTCACGCTGTATCTCGTTCTTCTAATGAAAGTACACCTAATTTCACTTCCAAAATTTTTTAAATGACTGCAAGAAATTATGTCTGTTATTTTCTTTATATTTTTAAACTGGATGCCTACATATATAAAATCAAACAAGAGTTATCTCATAAATACTTCTGGAATTCAATTAAGATGGTTCTCACCACCCTTTTACTAAATCCTTTTAGAATGACTCCTTGTGGAATTTTCTCACTTCTGACACCACGTGTCAATTATGTTTTAACTGTGATGGTTTATACATCTACAAACCGTTGGATTTATTTTTTTTTTTAGAATTTTTTATTAACGAGAGCACGTGCTTTTCTGCGTTTCATTGTCTAAGGGAGATAACACTTAAAGCACTAATTGACAATAAGTTTCGTTGTTTTATATAGTTTGATTGTTTCTCTTTCAAAATTTGCTTTTATTACAATTTCCATTTTATTTATTTTTTTTTTTCTGTTATAAGGAAACAAATATATACGCCCTAAGCCGATAAATGATGTAAACAAAATGGCGTGACTTAATCTTCCTGGCCGTCATATACATACTGACGTGCTGATTTCCATTAAGGTTCATTATGTAACTAGACAGGTGATAACTTACAAAATAATTACATTTGTTGTAACCTCTTTTCTGAAGAATGCGTGTGGGCCATATAGTCATGTCCGTTTGTATATGCGTAGGCGCATGTAGACATTTCTGCATCCATCACGGTTTAAGAATTATATTTCCTCCTTCCAATGGCGACGATTTTAGAGGTTTGGATGTTAGAAACCAGTGTGGTTTGTGGAACGAAATACCCAGATAATGGTGTGAAAAACAGCGCAGCTTCGCTGCAGATTCTTGTTGGATTTAGACGTTATATTCGATTTATTATGAAACCATCAAAGAATGGCGTATTGTATTGGAATAATTTTCGTAAAATTTTCAAACTCGAATTTGTTTAAGTATCATTTGACCAAAAACTAATCCTGTATACCATTATATAAACAGAGGATCTCAAATGGGTAATAACTTAATATTGAATTTATGAAATGAGTTGAATAATATCCGGCTTTTGCTCGCCAAGGCTCGAAAAAAGATGGACATTATTTAACGAGTTTCGTAAATTTAATATTAAATCATTACCCATTTTAGATTCTGTTTATCACATAGTTTTTTATTGTAATGGAAATAGATAGAAAGAAGAAGAAATAATTTCGTTCATTCTGACCCAGACAATGTACTTTTCATTGTTGCGCGTAAAAAAAACAAATAGTTCCAAACTATTGTGAATCTTTTGGGCAGTTTTATAACCAATAAAATTTAAAACATATTTTCTTTTACAAATTAGAATCAAACGATTAATTGTCCTTCAGAATGAAAGGAACAATTGATATAGAGAACATAGTTTCTCAACACAAGCAGCAGAGGGGGTGAACAGACCACTTTGCCTGAGACCTTATTTATGAAAAAATAAAGCTTCGTACGAAAATGAAATCTCAACGTCAATAACGTTAAACCAGCACCTCTAACTTTGCCTCGTAGGAAACCCTGTTGGGTTAGCTTGCTATGTTACTGCGATGATGATTTTTGCATTTCATCGTTACGTGGCCGCGTTTGCGTGTTGGTCACTTTTGTTTGTCGCACCCTCTCTGCTACTGTAATTAAACCATTGCATTATAAAAATGATTGGTGAAGCTCACTCAGCAAGATTAGCTCGAGAGCGATTAGAAGCAATCAAGAAATATCTACCTGTCCGTGATTCTGTCAAACAACAATTACAAGAGCGTCAACAAACACAAGAAGAATTTACAGAATCCGCGGAACAATTATTTAAACCTATCACTGAAACCACTAAAGATATTGTTCCTATATTAAAAGAAACAGCGAAACAAACTAAAAAAATAGCGGAGCGAACTAAGAAGACAAAAAAAAATTTTACGAGAACTTCCTGCCGAAATAGCTGCGGTTCAACCAACTGGAGAGACAGATCAAGCGGGTGATGATACTCAACAAGAACCAGAAGCACGAGCCAGGGTTAATCTGTCTGATAAATTTATCGAAAATGTTATTAAGGATATTAGACAGGCCAAAAGTATAAACCAAATAGTTGCGAGTGCTGTGAAAGGTTATGATAACCGAAAACAGTTTTTAAAACCTGAATACGCCGATGATTCTATAGGTCGCGAAACTTGGTACAAATGGATATTTCGTATATATTACGACGTTGATCAAGCTCGAAACAACGATCCAAGATATATAGAATATATTCATATGATAGATAATTATATTTCGTTTATACAATTGCCACCAGAACAACAACAACAAATACGACAACAGCAAAAAGCACAATCACAACAACAACCATCACTACCGCCAAAACGGCGAGTGCAACGACGACAAAAGGAATCAGAACAACAACAACAGTCATCATCCAGCGATGAAGCATTTCTGTCCCCATCAGAATAACTCTCAAATATCCCTGATTATTTATTAAGTTCGGATAAAGGTGCAACTGGAAATGGTATTAATGCTCGAGGAAGTGGTTTTGTTACTTGTCCTAACAGTGTCTTAGCTGACATAGATAGATTAGAAATTTTAATCGGTGGAAAACGAGTCGGTAATAATTCTACTGAAATTATCAATGAAATTTCATCAATTTGTCAACGATTATTTACCGGTGGCATCATGGATATTAACGTGTATCGGTCTCTCATTAATGAAATTACCGATGATTATCATAGCGACTGAAGGTCGCCAGTGACTGATTAAACAGTTAGATATAATTATTATAATAGATGATCATACACACTGCTCAACGTGGACCAACCATGGTCAGGGTGGTAAATTCAAGATTACCTGTATACAAGACATTTTATGGAGATGGATTCGGTGATGTTGTTAAGGGTTTATTTTCGAGAATCGCCCCAAAAGCAATACCGATCGCAAAGCAATTAGGCATGAAAGCTATTGATGTTATTCGTGAAAAAGGTATTAGTGCTGCTGGTGACGTTGCTAGTAAAGCATTTTCTGCAATCAAGGATAGACTAGCACGATTAATACGACGAAAATCTCAGCCACCAGTGAAACTGGCCAGCACTGAAGTGATGCCTGCAAGTGTTAGTAAAATAATAAATCAAGCCGCAAATCAAAAACTAGCAGAGTCAGTTGATGAAAAGGAAAAATATGTAGCAGCAAGTCTGATGGCAGGAAGTGGTCTTCGTATTAGACGATGATCAATAACATAACATGTTCAAACGTATATCTGATCCCGCATTTGACATGGACGCATCGGTTCTCAAGGATGAGTCTGTGCGTGATTATCAATATTATTCCTATGACGCTCGAATTCCAGATCAGCGTGGACGAATTGAACTTCAAGTTCAAGATACAAGTAGATATTTCTTACCCGCTGAAGCATTTATTGAAGCTGAAGGTAAAATTTTTAAAGCGGATAATACTGAATACGGAAACGATGATGGTTTTGGTTTTGTTAATAATGGTATCATGGCTTTGTTTGACAGCGCCACGTACATGATTGATGGAAAAAATATTGAATCGATTCAAAAAGATGTTGACGTTGCAACGACGATACTTGGTCTTGCGCGATATAGCAATGATTATTCAAGATCAGCTGGTCCATCAATTATGTTTTGCAAGGATACTACTGATAGTCCAATTCATAAAAATGTAACTGAGGTAATGTAAGAAACGCTGCAGGAACCGCAGAAACTCCCGCAGTATTATCAATGAACGCAAATTTTATCTTAGGATTTGCATCACGTAAAGCAATGTTGAAGGATAGAATGTTTTCATGTGCAATTCCATTATCACACATTTTTGGATTCTGCAGAAATGTTAGAAAAGTTATTTTTGGAGCTAAGCACACAGTTGTACTTGTAAGAAAGGCCACGGACGATGATGCAATATGGCACGTTGAAGGAGCTGATGATGCTGCAACTAGAGCACTTCATGGCAAAGTAGTACTAACAAAACTTTCATTGTGGATGCCACTAATGACTCCAACAATATCTGAAGAAGATCGTCTACTCTCTTTTATGGGTCAAGATGGTAAATCGACGTTATCATGGTTAACAATGACCACAGATGCTATTCAAAGTGCAATTAATGGTCTATTTACATGGCAAATAGCTTCTCAGCAAGGTATTTCTGCACCGCGACATATATTCATTGCGCTTCAAAATAATGCACGAGTAAATAGTCAAATACGTAGCATTATGATATTTGACAAACTTGGTGTTTCTGAAGTGTCGCTGAGAATAAATGGACATCAAGAACCATCCGAGGATATTTTATTGAATTTTGATCAAAATCATGTAGCACGTGCATATCATCGACTAATGTCGTTTATGGGACGTGATCAAAATATTGATACTGGTTTACAAATATCACAGTTAGATTTTACAACGCTGTATCCGATTTATTATTTTTCGCTGGAACATTTAGATTTAACTAGACAATTTGTCGTTAACATACATTTTCGAGCTCGTGTTAACAGAAATATCGTAGATTTTCCTAATTACAGAGCAATCGTTGTTATATTATCCGATAAAACAATGATAATTGAAGGTGTTGGTGGTCGCATGAGAGTCGTTGATGCTCCCGTAGAGAATATGCAAGCGCTGATTTAAATCAGTATTTAGAAGTCAGAAATATATCATAAATGTCATATCATCATGTTAGTGTCAGTCTGACCCCGGGTCAGATTAAACGATTACAATCACCGTTAGCATCACGATGCGGAACAAAAATATCATTAAAACAAGAACAAATGAGGGTGCAAATAAATTATCGTTGACCGAGCGTCAGTTTAAAAGATTCAACGAAGCTAAACACGCCAATAAAGGAATACGATTAAATCTTTCCGTGGGTGCAATCAAGGATACTATTAAAACCGGAGGAATATTTCCACTTCTCGCAGCTATCCCAGCATTAATAGCCGCAGCCACTCCAGCTGTTGCAAAAGCTGCTGCGTTAGGTGCAATTGGGACAGCTGCTGGAATGGCTCTGAAGAAAGCAACAGGAAAAGGATTTTAAAAAAAGACGACGACGAGGTCACGGTCTGAGACTTCCGGGTCTCGACCAAATAACGTTTGGGGAAAAGGATTAAGAAGAATTCCAGGGACTCAACGATAGTTCCACTATCGAATTTTGATTTACTTGATGCTGCTGCGCGATTAAATATAAAGAATTTTAGAGGTGTTTTTATGCATGATCAATTACCGAAAAATCCAAATCTGTCAGAAACAGGTATTATTAATCTCGATAAAAGCTCTGGTCCTGGCACTCACTGGGTTGCGTATGCGATTGATCCACGTGGAATTATTTATTTCGATTCGTACGGACTGGCACCACCAAAAGAATTTTTAAAGTATGTCGGCAGAGTGCAAAGCACTCCGGTGCAAAGTATTGCACTTCAGAGTATTCCAATCTGGTATTCAACGTTACCAACACAAACATTAACGGATCCACCAATATGTGGCCATGAAGCACTAGCAGTACTTGATGCTGTATCAAGATCATCGAAACCACCTCATAAAACTGTACACGACTATACATTAAATAATCTCTAATCATATAATGGTAGATATTTACGGAAGATCAGCTAAAACCAAATCTCAACAAGCACCATTCGAAGATTTACTCAAGCAAGTAACAAAACAGATCGATGATGAATTATCTGACATGCTCAATCTTGCCAACGTTGATCCAAATGAACTTGTTGTATTTCAAAACCGTGAAGGAAAATTGAAGACGAGTAATATTTCAATCAATGATATTATTATTCGTAATCGATTATCGCGAGAAGGTCTTGTTGCTGTATATGACAGCGAGGGCAAATTTGTTCCTAGTGCTGTTACTCCGTCGTCGATCCGAAATAGCGTAAGTGAACGAGTGTTAAAAGCCGGTGATATAATGAACGGTGTCATTAACATGAATAACAATAAAATTATTAATGTAGGAGAACCGACGGATAATCTCGACGCTGCAACGAAAAAATTTGTAGACGATAAGGAAATTCCAGTAACAACTTCGTTGCCGACGATCAATGATGGAATGATCGCATTTAGAACTGAATTTTTTAATCATGTACAACTGTTTATGAATTTTTGCAGAAACGTGAACAGAACCACTAATGATTTTTTTGGAAGTCCACCAACCGTTGATATTAGACTCACCGACATAAACACGAAACTCAACGATATTCTCAGTGGAATTCCTAATATCGTTCAAAAAACTAATCTGATTAAAATTCCTCACGGACGAGCTAACAATATCATGTACACTGTATCATCAGGATCATCAACGTGGACACCGCAAAATAACACTATTAAACATACCGCAGAAGTAACCGGTGTGTTCAGTTCTGCAAAATTTATAATATTTACTACATTTTCATGGCGTTATTCAACCGATAATTTTTCTGGGACTGTATCTGTAGTGTTAAATAAAGATGCCGAAGAAACGTTTATGCTGGTATCAGATGATAAAAATTAACCTCGGCGCCCTACTGGTGGTGCATAGAATTTGTAGCTGAAACACATCCGTTGTCTTAGACAACGTCTTATACAACGACTTTAATACAGTATAATGATAGACGTTAACAGATACAGATACGATCAAGTAATAACATCGCAGAATAAATTAAAAGCCATCATCGATAATTATACAGCAAAAATAAAAAAATATCGTAGACGTGCGGTTGTCGTTGATATCATGGTTTATTCGGTTTACGCTAGTTGCTGGAACCGGCGTAGTATTATCAACACTGACGATGACAGCGCCAATCGTTGTAACAATCATTGTTTCATCGTCAACGTCGATCGCTGGAATATTTAACATAATCGCGAAAAAGATAAATACGTACACGAATGAAAAATTGAACGAGTACACGATGAAATTACATACTGCAACGACCGCATACTCTAAATTATCATTGATGATTTCTTCGTCGCTTAATGATGGAATAATATCTGACGAAGAATTCAGTACCATAATAAAGATCTACAATGAACTATTCGACGACAACGTCGTTAATGAAAAAATTCCTGACCGCGACGTCAACGACAACGTCATCGACGTCAACGTCGTCGTCGGTGATTTAAAACAATAATAGTATAATAATGTCAACGTTCCATCAGCGATCGCAACAATTATTACAACAGATCGTCACTAATACTGCTCCGGTAAGAACCACAATGATATCGGCGAGTTCGACTTCGCTCGAATTCAGTATTAATTTTCCAACTACAATACCAGCTTCCGAAATAGCGTTGGCACAATTACGAGTTTATTATAGTTGGCCAAATATTAGGTCAACGTCGTTTGGTGGACTACAACCGAATAATTCATTAGTATTTGCAAATAAAAACAAACCCGATGGAACTCCAGATTGGCAAGTAGTTAGTATTCCAACGGGCAGTTATCAAATAGAACAGATCAATGAAGAATTCCAACGCAGAATTAAATCCATCACAGTAAAAGAATCAAAGATTGCCATTACTGTTCATGAGCCAACGTTGTCGTCGGCGATCGAAATATTATCCCCCGATTACGCCGTTGATATTTATCAATCCACGATCAGGTCAGTATTAGGATGGTCAGATATTAAACCAACATATGAAGGTCCGCCACAACCACGTCTAGATGAATTTTTGACGACGGAGCAAAAATTTATGAAAACACCTGAATACAGAAAAAAGTATCCATGGGACGTTGATGAATATTTTATCGCCGATGATGGACAAAAAAATATTTTTATTACCAGATGATTATGAGATTTAAAAAAAAGATAATTTCGGTTTAAGTATTAGTGGTTATTTTATTGTGTTATTGGATCCAGTTATAGATGAATTTGATAGATTTCATAAATATGTAAAAAAAAAAAAAATAATTATTGATTTAACAAAAAATTACAACGACGATATCAAAAAAAAATATCATTGATTCAATTAAGCATCTAAACGCATTAATATCTGACTATACACATATGATAGATGTGGTAGCTGAAAACGCTAAATTTGCTGAAAAAGTATTTATTAAAAATTATAGTATTGATGAATTGTTTAAACGTTTCGATGTGAAAGAATATTTAAAAGTTAGAGGTTTCGACGAAAGAGAAGATCATGATTATAATATTATCCCAAAAATCGAACTTAACATCTCAGATATGTTTCCCACGATCCTTGAGTCGTGGAGAAAAGTAGCTCCACCGCCAAGTATTCTCCGATACAATAATAATCCATACAATGAAGGCCGTCATGTCTCAACCGGCATCGTCAATAGCACATCAACGATCGCTGTCAGTCTAGTATGTGATGTCATTGATGGCAGTTATCAAGTCGGTAACGAAGTTACTGGTGAAAAATCCAATCAGGCCCAACAAGGATACATTCTCTACTCATTCACACCTCAAGTTCCACCAGGTTATTTGATTGTATCAGAACCAATCAATGTTGTTTATCTAAAATGTCATAGTCGTCTCTTATCACGGATACATTTTAAACTTACTGACCAGTCTGGCCACTTGCTCGATCTGAGGTCGGAGTCGTTGAATATAAACCTGTATGTGATATCGTTGATCTTACGTTCGTAATGACTTAGTCATAATTACATCACGGCGGAAAACACCAAGCAAAAAAATATCAAATAATTATTTTTTTTTACTCCGTGATTATTATTCTGATACAACACTATTAGTTTCGTTGTCACTATAGTCACCATGGTCAGAGTCACACTCGTCTTTATCTTTAGCTAGTAATTCCTCCGCATCTTTGTTCATCGACATGATATCTCTCAGCTGTTTTATACGAGCGTGTACGAGTCTTTTCGTTTCGTATTCGTGAGATAATTCTGACCTAACCTTTTCGACGGCTCGTGAAAGAGGAACAAATAATTTCACTTGCGTATCCGTGATTGCTGCCAGCGATCGTAACATTGCCTGTTGGATCAACTTTATGAATCTATAATTGGAAGGCAAAGTATACCTATTTTCTGACTTCCGAAATTGTAATGATTCAAAATCACTCATTATTTTATCAACATCAAGCTGGTCAGATATTTGCATGCCGCTGTGTTGTAATTGCTTAATAGCAGTAAATAACTGATGTGATGTTTTCGTGATTCATTACTTTTTATATTATAAATTATTTGTTTAAATAAAAATATATTTCTGAATTAATGCGAATTAAAAATATTTTTTTAATCAGAATAAAAAAGCAAAAGGAAGTACCTGCCGAGCAGGTTGATGACGTCGGGCGCCTTTGAGGTTCAGGGGTGCCAGGCGAGTTACACCTGGAATTAGTTTTTTTTTTTTACAATCAACCATATCTCATCATCAACTGCCCGCAGGTGCCCCCCAATTATAAATAGCATCTGTCGCCGAATGCAAGATAATATACCTTTAGCATTTTTGGAGACTCGAGCACGCAGCGTTTACACTAGTGGATCCGCACGCAAACGCCTTAACCACACGGCTATCGGACCTGTTATGAATATATAGTTAAATTTAAGTATATAACTACTCGCACTGCCTCACACGTGATAATGTCATGGACGGCAAATCCCTACACCGAAAAAATATTCTGATTCTGAATAAAATCTGCAATTTTATATGTTTCTGCCGTTTCTGCCTTGTTAAATACTGTATTTTCAACCGTAATACTGTTACGGCCAGATCTGTGTTAGTAAATGTGTTGGATCGATATTATTCCAGTATATTCCGCCTACTGCAGAACTGCGTGGATTCATTTAGTATAGTGTCGTCTGCTGCGATCTATATGTGTACAATATAATATCACGGCTGAGGTTTTTATGTTTGTTTGAGGGTATATTTTCTGCAATTAATACTTCCATATAGTTAAGATATCTGGACTGGAGAGATATTTAAACATTACGATTAGACTGTAGTACAATAACTGCTCAATTACTCTATCAGTGATGACGGATTCTTATCACTGAATATGTACAGGTAATAACAAAAAAGAAGGGAGACAACTGCTTGATTGCTCTATCAGCGATGACGGATTTATCTCGATTCATTGTATAATCGGAACGTGATTCTTTGATTATATTTAACTGAATATGTTGATTTGGTTATTTTTTCTGCAACATGTTGTACCGAACTCGAGTGAATACCAAAATATTTGGCAGCAGCAGTCATTGATGGGAAAATTCTCTCTTCACCAGTCTCTGTATTTATGGATATAACCGACCTCTTTTCAAACATTTTACATCTCCCAGCATTTCCAAGTGTAGAATTCTGACTTGGTGTAACAATTCGTAAATTTTCTAAAGAATTATCTTTTGGGTCTGAATTAATGTGATCAATCACAAGTCCGTCTTCGATAACCCCATGAAAACATTCAAATACAAACCTATGTGAGTGATATCTTTTTTTTCCAACAGTAAATCTAAAATAACCAGCATTATCAACAGTACCGACTGGTTTTTTCTTTTGACAATTTCTGATGACACCATCACGAGACGCTTCATAATTTTTAATGATGGAATGTTTAACAAATTCATTTTGCTCCATTTATATATAATATTATTTGTCTAAATGATTATTTTGAAATCTGGCCAGATAGTCTTCAGCGGTTTTTAACGGAGATTCACCTGACAACTTCTTATCATAATATCGTTTCAGTTCTCTGTATCTTTTACCACCGCACTTTACACACAACTGGGTTTCTCCTCTGACTCCAACACCGCATCGTAAACACGGTTTTGGTCCTATACTCCCTCTACGGAAGCTTTGCATATGTTCGCCACAAAATTCATTTACGCATGGTTTATTACAAGGAGTTGAAAATCCAATCATGAGCCATCTGCATCGGTTGTTTGTTTGAATCATTATATATATAATTAAAGTTTAATTAAACATATATATTTGCTTTAAATATAGTATGGCGGAATTTGAGAGATTATCCACAATTGAACCTTCCACAGCAAGATTTGATCTTGACAAACTACCAAAATCTGAATTTAATTTTTCGATGCAAGATCTGGCTTTGATAAATAGCGATATAACCGATCGTATCCGTGAAGACAAAAAAGAATTTCGCAATGATGGTGTGGCTCATACTTAGTCGACATTCAGGATTATAAACGACACCAACGGTGTTGTTGTTGACACCAGAATGAGTGACGAACGAGGTAAAAATATTATTAAATATCTCGACAATCAGAGATATATTATTTTAGTAAAATTTATTGTGCAGACAGATTATGATACTTGGATTATTCGTGACAAACGCGAACCGATACGGCTTCATACTGGAAATAATACTGTTACATTAAATAACAAATCCAAGCCAGGAATTTGACCGGTATTGATAAACCGTATTATGAACGAGAGTATCCTGTCACGGCGGTTATATATGCAATATATCCGCTAAATGATAAACCTAGCGTTGATAATCTCAAACCAATGAAATTGTCAAGGAGACTAAACTGTGTAGCTGAGCGAGTTATGGAACATTTCTCAAAAGCAGGACGCGGAAACGGTTTAACTGATCTAAGACGTAAAAACATAAATGCGTGGGCAGAAACAGTTAAAGATACCGGAGCATCTATCAGCGACGTTGCTAAGCTAGAAAAGAAATTAAAATTTCCAATAACAGTAAAAACACTAACCGGAGAGATTATATATGTCAAAATATCCATCAAGATGAACTCCAATAACAATCATTGATCATAACGCACATGCATGGACTGATGCTGTAACAATATTTCCACGAGATAGGACAGTTAAATTTTATGACGATTATATATTTGATGCTATCAGTGATATCAGTAAGAGTGATCCTGTATCTGTTTGGTTATTTCAGAGTTCAGAATCCGGATATTACGATCAGTTTGTAAAACCTAAAGGAGAGATTTACCGTAGAAAATCTCTCCATGAAGCAATGAAGAATCTTGCACAACGCCTTTGGCGTGAATATAATTCTGAAGTTGAGCAATTACTAAATAATTGTTTTACAGTTCCATCTGTTGCTGCCCACGCCGCTCAGGAGAAAAATTCATGGTCGCCGACACGATTAGAATTCCTTGAAGATGTTCAACGAAGTTGTGTCGAATATGGACATGGCGGATTATGGAATACCCGATACGATCATCGTAAAGTTATATCGGTTGATATGGTTGCGTGTTATCCTGGACGTTTTCTTGGATACGGAGACTGTTCTGAATATTTTAAAAGATTTGGTCATCCCACACACGAGATGACAAGAGCTGCGATAAATGGACCATTACCTGATTTTGATTTAACTGGATTTGCTTGTGTAAAATCACTTAAGTTTCGTAATAATCTTCATCCGATCGTTTATGCGTGGTTTGGTAGACATTTCTCAGAAAAATATTGGGTTCCAATAGTGCTATTACGATACATGCTTGATGCGGGAATCTTAGTGTAAGTGAAGCTATTATATCATATCATTCGCAGAAACAAGTTTGGTTACCACAACAAAAGAAACATTCACCACTGACAGAGTCAGGCGAAGATTGGGATAAAATTGATTATGGAAATAAAGTTGCAGAAGATCTCGGTAGAAAAATAATCGGAAAGTTTACTCAAGGAGGATCATATGATCATAAACGACATTGTACAAGATTTATCATGAATGATGCTGAGTTAGATTTTATAATTACTGATACAACGAACAAAGGAACATTTATAAGCAGAAGTAATGCTTATTTGTCAGACGGAACGAAACTAGGTACAATCGTGAGTTATATCGATGGTGAGTCACCACAATTTACTCATTTAAGATCTTCTATGCTCGCTTACGTTTCTATAAATTTATTATCGATGATAAATAGATTCCCTTGTTACGCTGTCAGAGTTGCTACGGATTCATTTTATATAAACAGCGAGTATGTGGATTTGGTAAAACCGGTACTCGGTAGCGGCGAATGGGGATCATGGCGAATAAAACAAGAAAGTATATTTGACTATTCTGAAACAGCAGATGTTGATATCGAGGAAATATATTACGGTAATGACAATCAAATATCAGTATCAACATCACCATGTGTATTTGATCCCGTGTCTAGACATAAAACTATTTGTCTCAATGGACCTGGAGGATATGGTAAAACAACACGTGTGATTGAATTATTTCGGCAGAGTTCGTCGGACATGATTGTGTTGACACCTACACACAGACTAGCCAGAGAAATAAAACAACGAGGAGTAAAATCATGTACATACCATAGTTTCTTCAGATGGTGTGGAGATACGTGGACACCTGAGCGAATGGGTGAGAAATATATTCCGAAAATCATCATCTGGGATGAGATTTGTACAGTATCGTTAGAAACATTAAAAATATTTCTTGATTGGTTATTAACGAAAAATACTGCTGTGATTATGTGTGGCGATCATGGTCAACCACCACCTTTCGTCGGTCAGTCTTCACATGAGTGGTTAAAATCATTTGTGGATTATTATGAAGAAATAAATGATGATCATAGAGCCATTGATGAACCTCTGAAAGAATTTAAAAGATTAATCAGACTACAGCCAGATAGAATACAATGTGAGATGATAATGCGTGAAATAATTCCGGAAACTCCTGTGAACGATTTTTGGAATTTATGGACACCAAATGATTTGATAGTTGCGAGTAGAAAAATAGTTCGTGATGAATTGCAAGAGAAATTATTTCTGTTACTCAAGGAAAAATTTTCAACGTTACCTGTACCATTATGTTATCGCCCATCAGACACTCGACGACAGAATATTGAAGTTGAAATTCCAGGAACAAATGAAAAACAAAATCTTGTATTGAATGATATTGTTTTTGTTGATGTTAATGTTGTTGAGAGCGCGTTGAGTATGAATAACTCACCGTGGAAATTAGGATACGCCATAACGATTCATTCGTCACAAGGACTAACTATTACTGATACAAATATCTGGATTGTCGATGATAGAATAGAATGGTCAAATTTAGTTTATCTCGCAGTATCTAGAGTCAGGAGAATATCTCAACTGCATAGAGTTGTCATAGACTCCACAGAAAATAATAATCAAACTGTTAGCGACACCGAAGGTGTTATTGGCGTAATAAGAAGAAAACTATTTGGTTATAAGCAATGTGAAAAAAAAAATAATCGCGATTTTAATATTGATGTTGAATTTATTATGACGCTAAAACAACGACAGAATAATCATTGTGCAAGTTGTAACTGTAATATGCTATGGGAATATTCTAGTAATAATCCAAGACAGTTCACCGTAGACAGAATTAATAGTGATCTTGGTAATACACGTGATAATGTCACATTGACATGTCTTGAATGCAATCGACGTCGAGGCGCTAGTTTATAAAAGTGAACGCGGTGGTAATTGTGTGTCCTCAGGAATTACTTGTAATTGTTCACGTACAAATCCACGTTGAGGAGCAGTTGAATCTAGTCTGTAGATGGCAGGTCTACCCGTGGATCTAACCACGCTAGAAATTTTATGTGTAGTCACACTCCAGATAGGATCAGTTGCTCTTTTTTTACCTCCTTCAGGTTCACCAGGTTCATATAAATACCTGACAGTAACATTACCTAACACTGGTTGTTTTGAAAAGTCACGTCGTTGTCCGTAACCATCGCTACGGGGTATATGTTTTTTTGTAATTGCATTAATAGGTTTCATAGAAGTTGCACGAGTAATTTCATTATTTAATGCAGCTATCACACTTGGTAATCTAGCAACCCATTCACGAGATCTTGTATCTGCCTGAATTATTTCCTTCGCATACTGGTATCCAAATAACCGCTCAGCGAGTGTTCGATTAAATCGTTCAACTATTGCCTGATCACGATGAATTGCAATGTGTCCTCGTCTGATTTTAACGTTATGTTTTTTCATCAGCGATGATACTGCACCGAGAAATTCTTTGCCAGGATCAGCTTGTAGCAACTGTGGCTATCGTAGACCACCTTGTGGTCCGGATTCTCGTTGATAAATTCGTTCAAACGCAGATGCAACTTCAGTTGCTGTCTTTGTTGATAGCGGCTCCGCTTCTTTATATCTACTTGCAAAGTCAACGACAGTTAAAGCGTATTTGTATGTGCGTGATTGACGTCCGCGTGTTTTAATAGTATCGTGCTGTAAAAATAAAATATCTGCTTCATGAACTTCATTGGGGACGCTGACATCAAAATACGCGTACTGAATTTTTTTAGGCGGACGTAAATAGTTTGCCATATTGCCTGTCGTGCTAACCACGCTGCAGCAACAGCACGTGAGACTTTTGCAGCTTCAGCAAGTTTACTAATCGCTGCTTTGCCCTTCCAATATTCTCTTGGGGAATAATAGATGGACTCCATTATAATAATCATATAATTAATTACCAAGCCCCTAACATTATTTTACCTTTCATACCAGCTTTTACCAGAAAAGCAGCTAATTTTTCTCGAAGTGATTTATCTTTTACATTATTTATGGCATGAATTAATTTTATATCGGCGAGATGTCGTTGTTGTAAATCTTTATCTCGATAAGCAATATCGTGAACGTAACATGCTTGATCGATTCCATTTACGGGATTTTCACCAGGCCGAGGTTGATCTTGATTGTCAAGACGAATATCTAAACGAGTTCCTGGCCCACAATAATTATAACCCGGTAAGAGTTTTTCCCCCCGGATATTTCGCCCACGGTAATCCTGGTAATTTTCCCAACGAAGCGGTGATATCACCTTCTGTCGCTGTACTTGAAATAAATTTTAATTTTTTTGGGCCACACTTTTCACACTTACCTGTCAGTGCACGCTTTTTATTTTTTGTTATTATTGTTGTTAATCCAGTGGTGGACGTGGCTGCACGGCATCGAACACAATATAAATTCATATTACTTATTATATGGATATAATTGACTTTTCTGCGACACGAAAACAAGAGCCAGTTAAGCATCACCCAGCGCTACCGAATTCTATCAGAATGATAATAATAGGTCCATCTGGAAGTGGGAAGACGCAGTTATTGCTTAATCTGATAATGAGATGGCTGAAGTGGGATAAATTATATTTAGTAGCTCCATCCGTGGATGATCAGCGATGCTATGAAGTACTTAAAGATTTTAATGAAAATGCAAAATCGTTAAATGAAGACAGTGACGTTATTGACTTTATAACTGATATTGATGAAGCGCCATCTGTAGATGACCTTGATGGAAGTATTAATAATTTAGTAGTATACGATGATGTCATGCTGGACAAACAATCAAATCCAGCTAGGATATTTTCTCGAGGTAAACATAAAAATACAGACGTGATTTATGTTACACAGCGTTATACACAAATTCTAAAAGTGATCAGAGATAACTGTAATGTTTTAGTTGTGTTTAACGGAGTTGATAATCATACGCTGCAAAATATTTATTATACTTGGTGTTCAGAGGACATGGATATGATTAAGTTCAAACACTTTTTTTCAAAAGCACAAGCTACCACGTTTGGTTTTATAACAATAAATTTACATGATCCGAGGTCGAGATATCGTAACAGACTTGATACAATATTTGGATAAAAACCACAGCAGCAGAGAGGGTGCGACCAACAAAAGTGACCAACACGTAAACGCGGCCACGTAACGATGAAATACAAAAATCATCATCGCAGTAACATAGCAAGCTAACCCAACAGGGTTTCCTACGAGGCAAAGTTAGAGGTGCTGGTTTAACGTTATTGACGTCGAGATTTCATTTTCGTACGAAGCTTTATTTTTCATAAATAAGGTCTCAGGCAAAGTGGTCTGTTCACCCCCTCTGCTGTTACACAGAATGTGTATAGAAGTTCCTAGGTCGATAAATCAGCCCCTCACCCATGATGATATTGATTTTCGTGTGAGGGGCTGATATCACCTATTCATTAAAAGCTGCAATTATCTGCATCCAAATTTGGCTGCACATATCGGCGCACATTTTATACACTTACGATATTTCTCGTGGCTGTGCAGCTACCGTCATCTGAATGGTTCTTTTGGTGACATGTACATTATATTTCTGGAGCAAATCATATGTTTGGTGACTTGTAAATCCACCTGGAATAGCACAACCATCTGTCCTGTGGCCATTTTAAATTTCGCGCTTGATAGGGCTGTTACCAATTACCCGTAAGTGTCTAAAGTGTACGCAGGTTTATTCCGGAAATATTTGCATGCAGCAAAATTGCACATTTTAATGAACAGGTCACATCAGACCCACATATCTTCCATCAGTATCAACACAGATTTGCGGGATTGTTTTAGCAGACTAAGAAGTTCCGTGTGATGTCGCACAGTTTGATTCATTGAGGTTAGAGTTAGACAATGTAACAGTGCTGATACCTAAGGTATGTCACTTTCAGTTTGACCGCTCCGGTGGCCTAGTGGTTAGAGCGTCCGCCTCGGATGCGGGAGGTCGTGGGTTCGATCCCCGGTCGAGTCATACCAAAGACTTACAA